>JAPVLO010001048.1:0-223794 GCA_027257055.1 Cephalopachus bancanus
ATAAGTACCTTTTCACAAACTTTATCCTGATTCACACAGACCACCTATGACATACTTGGACTTTCTATTTTGTCCTTTATTTCCAATTTTTTCCCTCAAATAACCAGTCATTTTACTTCAGGACAAAAATTTATTATACAAGATCCCTTTTATAGAAAATTATCATCTTTAAAACCTTCCTTACCAAAAGCACATCTTTATATCTGTAACTTCCTTCACATCACTCTCTTCTACTTACTGGTTCTTTTTTAACTTCTTTATAAGTAACTTTTCAAGTTCACAATTTGAATTAACCTTATAATAATCTCCAATTTGAACAAAATTTTCTTTTTTTAGTTTCAAATGAATTTAAATGCTTACATTTTATTTTTTAATGATGTTAAGTAACATTTTATTTTTATTTTATTTTAATTAATTATATTTATTTTTACTTATTTATATTTATTTATTTATTTTTGAGTTGGAGTCCCACTCCGTCGCCCAGGGTGGAGTGCAGCTCATGGTCACCCCACTGTCAACTTGCTGGGCTCTGGCAATCCTTCTTCCTCAGCCTTCCAAGTAACCAGAACTACAGGTGCACGCTACCACGTCGGGCTAATTTTTTATTTATTGTAGACATGAGGTTTCGCCAAGTTGCTCAGGTTGGTCTTGAACCTGCGGGCTCAGTCAATCCTCTCACCTCGGTCTCCCAAAATGCTGGGATACAGGCTAAGCCACCGAGTCGGCCAATGTTTACATTTTAGTTAGAATTGACTGAATTATACAAGGAAAGCAAAATCTCCAAGTATCCTTGAAACAGCGAGTGTTATATCAATACAAGTAGTGTAGTAAACAGCAGTTTTAAAACAGGAAGAAAAGAAAGGAGAGAAATAGAAAGCATTAGAAGACTCTGTTTAACCCTATAGTTGTGAGTTAAATGCTTGAACTTTTAATTGTTCTTGCTGTGATTTGTCCATTTGTTTTAAAATGTGTACAAAAACAGGCCTTAATGACTAACCAACTGTGATCTTAGACAATTTAGCCGGGCTCAGCGGCTCAGCCTGTAATCCCGCGCCTTTGGGAGGCTGAGGTGAGTGGATTGCCTGAGCCCGTGGGTTTGAGACCCGCCTGGGCAACTTGGTGAGACCTCATCTCAACAATAAATCAAAAATCAGCTGGGCGTGGTAGCGTGCGCCTGTAGTTCCAGCTATTTGGAAGGCTGAGGCGGAAGGACTGCTGAAGCCCAGCAGGTTGAGGCTGCGGTGGCTCAGAGCGGCTACTGCACACCAGTCTGGGTGACAGAGTGAGACACCAACTCAAAAAATAAAAAAGAAAATCTGGCATGCCTTCTCTGAAACATAAAACTGGCTGTAGTGACTGAGGTGGGCTGTTCTTCCTGCCTTCCCTCTCTTTTAAAGGATTTATTTTCCTTTTGGGGGGCAGGGGAAAAGAAAAGGCAATGAGAGGACCCTTTGAAAAGCACCTCAGAATTAAAATTTCAAATCCCAAACAACTTCCTAGGAAGTAAAACCACCTCAGAATAGACCAGGAACTACCGACCTAAAGTGGAAGTTCTGAGGCTTAGCAGAAACTTACCGGGAAATCCTGAGATGTGTGAAGTGGTTGGGGCTGCAGTGGACCTTTGCTGGTACCTAGCTCTGAGTTCGGGTGACTCCTGAGGCATTTCTAAAGTCTTTTGTGTTAGTTCATATCAAGGCTAGGTCTCATCACAATAAAATATTAGTACATTCATGACCAGCACATTTTTTACTTTCCTAATACTGAGAGCAACTGAAAGCCAAAAAAAAAAAAAAAAAAAAAATCTGAAGCTGGTTGCCCCAAACTTCTGTCGTTAAGCACAAGTGAAATGTTCTTTTTTAAATTGTTACCTTTTTCACAAAACAACTGAAAGTCGCAGACATATATAGTATTTGCCTCAGACATCACTCTGACTAACATTCTGTACTTTGTATTTTCATTCTGATTATAAACCCAGAAAGACAGTCTTCCATGATGAGGAGTCATGGATTCAACTAAGGAAAGTTCTTGTTCAGGTTTTTATGCAGTGCTGAACTTATTTAAAATATAATTTATTATGGGTTCAACTTTGCATAATTTCCTTAGATTTGACTGCATTTCTGCATTTTGGAAAATTGCAAAAACTGCAAAATTTGTAAGAATCTATTTCATGTCATTGGTTTTGAAAAGAATGGCAAAACAATTGCTGAACATGTTGACCAATGATTATGCATTGTGATTTTCTTCACTTGTCCTATCAAAATGTTTAGTGCTAGAAATTTTGTCATCTTGGAAACTGTAGTATCACTCCACTTTTTTGATTTCTTTGGACATTTATATCTGTGGTGCATCTGACCATAATACTTGTTAGTTTCAGTTGTGATTATTTCAACAAAATCTTCTCCAATAAATAGTCTGACAACTTCGCTTATACTTTGAAGACCATTTGGAAATACCTTGACACCTGGATTACCAATAAACACTTCTAGGTTTCTTTTTGGATCATATTTTGTCCACTCAATGTCTGATTTGTTCTCACCAGTACTAGGTTCACTGTCATAAATTTTCTGTGTTATATTTCTTCATCTACATTGCATCATCACATCCCTATCTGTATCACTATCCCTAATAAGTTCACTGGATTCATCTTGGAAACCTCATCAGCATATATTTATTCATTTTCCATAATTAAGGTAAATTATTCTTAATGTTGAAGTATGAAAGCCCTGAAATATCAAAGTACAAGTATACAATACTAATCACAACAAAACAATGACAAATTTGCAATTTTTACCAACTGTGTAAATCAATAACAACATTGCACAGTTTGATATCAGATAATTATCTCAATTAACTTTCTCTCTCCTTGCCTGACTATTCATTTTCAAGCAAAATATTATAACACACACATATGACAATGTTACAAAATTCAGAAACAGAAGTTGCAAAGACATAAAATTCACATTACTGGCAACCAGGAATGATATAAATTCATGTCAACGGTCGCGAATGAGTTAACCTCTCTTGTTTTAAACTGTCCAATTTGAAATCTTCATTATACCTTTAAATTCTGACCTAATGGAGATTCTGAGGGATTGAGCATTACTCATGTTCTTATTCATGTTCCTCAAGGAAAAATTCTGAAATGAAAAGACAACGACCATAATCAGCTATGCCAGGCATCCTTGGGTCTCTGACACTCCCTTAGGCCAAGCATCCTTGTTCTCCCTTGTGGCTACCTTTGCAGGGTCCACTGTGAGTGCCTTGTGACTTGAGGCTGCAAACTAAAAACTCTTGATTGCTCTTTTCTATTCTTTGCCCTTCAGTAATTCTTTACATGTATGTGGTCTCACTGGAGGCTTTCCAACAGGGCTATTTAAAATTGCTTTATACATAAACTTCAGACTATTTGGACAGCCAGGTCATTTTTGTATTTAAACAATTTAAGAGAATTAAATGTAGTCAAATGGTTTGTTCCTACCCATATTCATCAATTGACAGGAAGGGTTATGGTAGATCTCCTAGAGATCACTGAACTGTGTTTCAAAGAATTTTAGAGGACACAGAAGAAAGGCTGGCATGATACCGTTGGAGAATGAGTCATAGGTGTGGGCAACTGAATGGGTGTGATAAGTTGCCATGAACCACTACACTTTCACAAGTATCATCCGGTGTCTAGAACTTCATCTGTCCAGCAAAAGAAGTTAGCCTGATGTAATAAGATGACTGGATTTCTTTACCAAAGAAACCTCTCCTTAAACCACTCATAGTAAACAGTGGTGTCATCCAGCAATAGTTTTAAGAACAGTAGCTCATCATTCTCTAAACTGATAACTTTCTTTTGTTATCCCCCTGCAAGGTTTTTGCTCTGGGCATAGCCTGTCTGAAGATTTTCCGATAATGTTGGTGAAGCATAATTAAAGACCCTATACTTGGATGAATCTCCCTTGATTTCACATTCTTCCAAATCCAGGACCACTTAACATTCCATTCTCCACTCTGATGGATCATTTGTAAAATTTTTATAGAAGAGAAGGCAACCAGGGTTCAGTTGAAAAGAAAGCTTGGTGCCTATATACAGTTATTAGCAAGATCTAATTTTGTCTCATTCCAACAGTGGCCAGTTTTCAATGTCTGACTTTTAGGCAACATCCACACTTAAATGTCTGACTTTTAGGCAACATCCACAACTTAAATTTGTAAAAATGACTAAGATTAATTACAAGGCAGATAAATAACAAATTCTTTTCTTCAGGGTTTTAATCTTTTTCCAAAAGGGATGAACACCTATATGTTCATAATCCACGGGCGGGGTGGCATACTTCATCAATAAGTGTACCTGATCTTAAACCAGGCGAAGTGAGGACCAAAGTGAGGCCCAAACTTTACCTGTAAAATGACCATTTGTATATCTAATCCTGAATTCTACCCCATATCCCTAAAAAAATAATAATCTAGACTCACAAAACATGTATCCACTCTGCAATCAAAACGCTCACAAGTTAACAATTCACAAGCCTTCTCCCACTAAATGTAATGGAAAACAAAACCCTAGAAAATATTCATTATTGGCTGCTACAGAAGCCCATAAAGGAGGACAGTCTCAGCCAAGCCTTCCCACTCTTGACAAAAAAGTGTGAATGACATGAAATGGGCCTTCCAGTAACTACTCAGAATGAAGCTCTTCTTCTTCCACCTCCTCCAGTTCTTCTGTCAGAAAAGATCACTGGTGCCTCAATTCTACACGGTCAGGGTTCTGGTCCCTTTCCACATCCACTAGCCTCTGATCAGGGAGGGCCAGTAACTTGGCTGGAAGGAACAGAGTTATGGCAACAGGGAGGAGAGTTCATAGATGGCTCTGAAAAGAAGGAGGAATGAAAGTAAAAGCAGAGCCTGAGAGGAGGGTGAGGGAAATGTGGCTATACTGATAAATCCATGGGTGACAGTGATCTTTGAGCCCCATGTTTAATGCCCAACATGATGCCAGATGGTTGCGGTATAATAGCATTGTGGGTTCTTGACTTTGTTGCTGAAAATAATTTCAGAACAAGTTCAAAGTATTATTTTATTTTATTTTATTTTATTTTATTTTATTTTATTATTTATTATTTATTTTGAGTTGATGTCTCACTCTGTCACCTTGACTGAAGTGCAATGGCCACTCCCGGCCACTGCAGCCTCGACCTGCTGGGCTCCAGCGATCCTTCTGCCTCAGCCTTCCAAGTAGCCGGGATTACAGGCATGCACTACCAAGCCCAGCTAGTTTTTGATTTATTGTAGAGATGAAGTCTCGCCAAGCTGCCCAGGCGGATCTCGAACCCGTGGGCTCAAGCAATCCACTCACCTCGGCCTCCCAAAGCGTGGGATTGCAGGCTGAGCCATCGAGCCCTGCTTAATTTTATTTTTTATTATTTTATTTTATTTTAAAGATGTGAGGTACAATCCAGGGTTAGGTATACAGAGGGTTATTGTATAGGTAAAGTTTGGGCCTCACTTTGATCCCCCTTCACCTGACTTGGGTCAGGTAACCTCATTGATGAGGTGTGTTCCCCCCTCCCCCGGCAGTTTCCCACTACTTATAGTATTATGATCATTGTTCAGGGTCCACTTATGAGTGAGAACATGTGATACTTTGTTCTTTGTTTCTGTGATAGATTACTGAGTATTATAGACTCTAAGTCCATCCAAATTGCTGCAAAAAATTAGGTTAAAATTATTAAAATATAATTTTTGAGCAAAGTTTATTAGAGAGGAAGAGATACTTGAGAAAAAACATGGGTGCCTTAAGGGGTACACACTCACCTTTAACAAGAAACTTTATATAATGTTTATAACAATGATAACTATTCCATAATCTCAGAGTGGAGAGTTGCAGGTATCAGGTCATGAGTTTTGTTACAATCCCTTAGCCTCTTAGGGTCACAAGAACCTTCTAAGTAAAGAAAGTTACTGCCTAACTAGATTTGGACTTTGAGATATTTTTTGTTTTTGTTTTTTAAGCATCATGCCTTTGCTATCAGGGTAATTTTTCATTGTTTTTGTGACTTACTGCACTGGTAGTTCTACATTCCAATGCACAAAGTGTTCAGGGCTAATATGCCTGGCTGGTTGTGTAAGGATCACGTACCAATGAGAAAAGACACCAGAATGCTTTCTTAACCACCCTGCTTCTCACTTATCTAAATTACTTAACTATGCCTGCCTCAACTGGATTCTGAGATCTGGACACTTTAAATATTTTATGTTATCCTGATTATAATCCTACACAGTTGAAGATTTTATTTTTATTTGATAATAAGCAGTGGGGCTCTTAGACTGTGCTTTCTGAGGTTTGGTTCCTGAGACAAAAATTTGTGAGCAAGGGGTATTTATTTAAAAGGTACACCTAACAGACAGGGTAGAAGAGTAGAAAAATGAAAACTGGAAGAGAATAAAGCCAGTGAATGGGAATATATCTAGCAGGGCCATTTGTGGGAACCAGGAACTCAAATATCCTCAGGTAACTCTAGGGAAAAAAATGTGAAACCTGTCTCTAATTTCTCTATAGATGGGTTAGAAACTTATGGTGCTTTTCCTGCAACTTCCTTCCATCTCTATATAGAGACTTCTCCTGTAAGCATAACCCCCTTTGTACTCCTGACTTGGCCCACGTATGGGTTGAGAGAAAACCCTCAAGTGAAGAATGTCTGAAATTTGTAGTGAAATGCCATTGGAATGTGCAGAAAGGTTGAAAGACAAGGAAGATGGCCTTCACAAATGCTGTGGATATCCCACCCAGATCCTCTAATATCACATGGACAGTTTATACTTTGTCTATCACAACTTCTTCAATTTGGTGGCTAGTCATATTTTTTTTTTTATTACACATACTAGGAAAGTGTAAGCTACAGTTTTCATTGTTGCAACGGCCTTCATGGTCATAACTGATATTACCCTTTTTAGATTTGGCTCAAAATTGGCCAGCAACCTGTGTATCCAGGTTCCCTTCCTGGTGTGAAGACATACATCTCCATTTTTGAGGGATTAGAAAACCTGTTTCTGTGCTCCAATAAGGTTGTGGTTGCTACCAATCCTTTTTTTTTTTTTTTTTTTGAGTTGGAGTCTCACTCTGTCACCCAGACTGGAAGTGGCCACTGCAGCCTCGACCTGCTGGGCTCCAGTGATCCTTCCGCCTCAGCCTTCCAAGTAGCTGGAACTACAGGTGTGTGCTACCACACCCGGCTACTTTTTGATTTATTGTAGAGATGAGGTCTCGCCAAGTTGCCCAGGCAGGTCTCGAACCCACAGGCTCAGGCAATCCACTCACCTCAGCCACCCAAAGGCGCGGGATTACAGGCTGAGCCACCGAGCCCGGCTGCTACCAATACATCTTAACAGGACATGGAAGCACCAAGATTATCCCATGGAACCTTTTGAGTTTCAGACACACTTCTCCCTGCTGCTATTATGCACTATTTCCTCACAAAAACCATGATCATTTATGCTTGCCAGTAGAGCACTCTCTTTCATTGCCTTCTGGTTGGTCTATCACATGAAGTTCACAAAATGACCAGGTGATATCTGTAGCTTCATATTCAGTAGAAACTTGCTATGACCCCTAGTAGAAATACCGCTTAACTGCATCCTAAGAACTGCCCTCTCCAGCAAAGATTCAAGTTGTGTGGCAGTTGATCACAAATTCACAAGTGAGTCAATGAGGAACACTCCTACTTGAACCCTTTGGTTCAGAGGCCCATATATTCTAGTTAGAAAAAAAGGCCTTTAGTTCACCAATTATATATATCTTGAATGATATCTATATGAATTTTGAATGATAATGCTCAACCTCACAAAATAACTGCTTCTCTAAATGGTCATTTCGATTTCTTTTTTTCATTTTTATTTTATTTTACTTTAAAGATGTGAGGTACAATTCATAATTAGGTATACAAGTGGTCATCTCTTAAACCGGCAGCTTTTTGATGATGTATAAGGACTAGTGGATTCCATGGTTACATTCACATTGTTGTTCCTCTTTACTGTAAAGTCAAAAATTTGCCTAAGCTGATGTTTAATAGGCTCTCAAGACACTAAATAGACACTACGAGCCGGGCTCGGTGGCTCAGCCTGTAATCCCATGCTTTGGGAGGCTGAGGTGAGTGAATTGCCTGAGCCCGCGGGTTCAAGACCTGCCTGGGCAACTTGGCGAGACCACATCTCTACAATAAATTAAAAATTAGCCGGGCGTGGTAGCGCATGCCTGTAGTTCCAGCGACTTGGAAGGCTGAGGCAGAAGGATCGCCAGATCCCAGCAGGTCGAGGCTGCGGTGGTCGGGAGCAGCCACTGCACTCCAGTCTGGGCGACAGAGTGAGACTCCAACTCAAAAAAAAAAGACACTATGAGTCCTTGAATAGGAGTTGACTAAACCATTCTAAGTAGGGGATTGTTTGTACCTGGAATTTATATCAATTTCAGTTAAAAAAAAAAAAAAAAGCTGCCCCCTCCAGGGTGCAAAGGGACTGGTGTAATTACTTTACTGTCTTCTTGAAGAATGGTACTATATTGAAGGTTCAATGACATTTTTTGTTATCCCCAGGTCAATATTTAACACATAGGGGGATTAGCCTTGGTGACAGGGATCCCAAACTGATGAGTCTGTTCCATGATTATGTCTCTACCTCCGTATCTACTGTGTGCGAACACTGGGTAACTGAGAACAAAAACTGGATCAAATCTACTCAATTGGTCATTGGAGCCCACTGATTGTTCAATGTATCTCTAAGATATATACTTTTTGGTGGACATTGATATTAAACATAAAGATCCACACACTTTATATACTCACTCTGTAGATTCATCCACGGGCCTCCTTATTTCTGATCCTCCAACTGCATTCCCTCTAAGCTGAGGGCAACCAAGTAAACCATTCACCATTGCTCAATATTCTGTGGGTAGCCTTACTTCAAGCTACTTCTACCTTGACACAAAATTGATGACAAGTTGAACTGTTCAAAATCCGTCAATGGAGAGTACTTTTAATCTCCAGTAATATGTCTTCAGGTTTTTTTTCTGTATATAATAGACATTGGAGACTATAAAATCGGAGGGGTGTGAGGGTTGAAAAATTACCTATTGGGTGCAATGTTCATTATTACAGGTGACGTGTATGTTAAAAGCCCAGACTCCACCATCACAGGATATATGCGTGTAAGAAGCATGTACTTGTACCCCCAAATCTATAAAAAGAAGTATATATACATATTAAAAAATCAACTAAGAATTCTGATTAATATTAAACATTATTTAGTATTGAAAGTAAAATAAACATTTTCATATCCAAAAAATAGGAAAGCCGAAACATTGAAATCAGAACAGTCAGATAATTTCATACCCTGAGTTGAGGTTCTTAGGTATATTGAAGACCTCTTGTACAATCAAAATTCCCTTGGTCATATCTTACTACAGCCTCTGCTGTCTTCAACATTTCTGCAGCTTTACACACTTTTCATCCGTTGGCTTCTTCTTGGACTGGTACTTTGTATCCTTGATATTTCCACAGTGTGGCATTCCAGTAAAAGTTTGCTCAACACTTTTTCATGTACAACACAGAAGTATGAGAAAGTTAACATTCATAATAATGGAAGCCAATGAGAAAATGTTTTTTCCTTGTTTGTGTGTGTGTGTTCCATTCTTACATGCATTTAATAAGGTGTTTTAGAGACTACTGGTGAGTTGAAATAGCAGTTACCCCCAGTGATGACAAGCTCAATAACTAATTCTTTTATTGGCTTTGCCTCCTTCCCTGTTTTACTTCTTTGATCCTCTATAATGGCCCTTTATTTTTTTCTCCAAGAACCAGTTTTTTCAAAATAAAATACAATCTCCTTTCACTCAGGCCTTTGTTTCAGGCTCTGAATTTAGGAGGGCCCAAACTAAGACAAGTGGTAATGGAGGTCCTAGCAAACCAGTCCACATGGTAGTATTTTAGATTGGATCACTATGTCTGAGAATCATAATGGCTCTATCAGTTGTAATAAATAGGAAGGTGGTAACCTCTCACATGTAGATGAACTGAAACAAAATATAGGTGAAAAATGAAACTCTGAGTTATGCTGTGGGACTTTAAAAAGTATGGATCCAAGGTAAGTATAAGAAAGTTGGAGTTAATTGACATTGACTAATTGCTTACAAAGACATGGGAATAGAAAATACTGGGCTAAGAATGTTCCTTGGGGTTTCAAATTTGTCATGTAAGAAGCCCAACTCCCTAAGACTATCATGCTGGAGACACAAGACCTAAGGTGTAGGCACTTTAGTTGACATTCACAAATGGGGTCAGGCCTCCAGTCACCCTCAACAATGCCATAGACATGTGAGTGAGGCCATCCTAAACACTTCAGACTCATGCTTCTGCTAACTGAGTACCAAAGGGTTTCTTCAGGTGGAAACACTTAGAGCTGAAATGTTAGTTACCCAGTCAAGCCTGATCCAAACTTCTGACTGATATAATGATGAAATTATTAGTTACAATAAAATATTTGCTGTTTCAAGCCACTATGTTTTGAGGCATTTTTAAAATAGCATTTTATAACCAGAATACCAGTGGCTATTATATACCTTGACTACAATGAGAGCTAGACTTTCTTCTTCCTAGTGGCAGTTTGAAGGAGTATATTTGGAGCAAACGGTATCATTTGAGTTTTGAGGTCTATGTTGAACTGACAAGAGCAGCGATCACAGTAATTAAAAAAAGGTAACTAAGGTTTCAACCTTCTTAGGGTGAAGGTTTGGCTCACTTTCTTTTCATTTTAATTTTTTTTTTTTTTTTAGTTGGAGTCTCACTCTGTCACCCAGACTGGAATGCAGTGGCACGCTCCCGGCCATAGCAGTCTCAACCTGCTGGGCTCCGGCGATCCTTCCGCCTCAGCCTTCCAAGTAGCCGGAACTACAAGTATGCACTACCACGCCTGGTTAATTTTTATTTATTGTAGAGACGAGGCCTCACCAAGTTCCCTGGGTGGTTCTTGAACCCATGGGCTCAGGCAATCCACTTGCCTAGGCCTCCCAAAGTGCTGGGATTACAGGCTGAGCCACCGAGCCCGGCCCCTTTTAATTTTTTATTTTAATGATGTGGGGTACAATTCAGGATGAGGTATACAAATGTTCACTATGCAAGTACCCTTGTTGATGAGGTGTGCCCCTGCTTCCCCAGACAGATTCCCACTACTGGGTTTGGCTCACTTTATAAGTAAATTGCAACAACCTGAGAATTAAGGAAATCTAGGATAAGTGGTGCTGTGGCTTGAATGGATGTACTCTACCTTCATAAATGGAATTACTGCTCTTGTCAAAGAAGTTGAAAGGAATGTCTTAGTCCCTTTTGCTCATCCATCATGTCAGGATACAGCAACAATGTGACATCTTGGAATCAGAAAATGAGTGCTCACCAGACAGCAAATCTGCCAGCACTTTGATCTTAGCCTTCCTGGCTTCCAGAACTGCGAGAAATAAGTTTCTATTATTAGTAAATTCCCCAGCCTGTGGTGTTTTCCTCTGGCAGTATGAGTGGCTTAAATGAAGTAGTATTAGAAGGAGATAAAAAAAGATTTATTATGGTCTCAAAAACCTTCTGTTGCAGGCACAAGACAGCTTTTTCCACTAGCCCTTCTTGATTAAATTCTAACAGTTTCCAGATGATAACACCTTGAAAGTTACTCTAGGATTGAACTGTCCCACTGATGAGGGCAAGTAGATCGAATGTTGTTATGCGCTGAATTGTATCAGCACTCCTTGCACACACTTCAAATTTCCCATGGTTCTACTTCCTACTCCAGGTTCTAGTATGGCAATGGCAACATGGGCTGAGGCAAGCTTCATGCTGATGAGCACTTTGCTTCAGTCCAATACTGCATGCCGTTTGTTTCCTGCTTATCTGATGATGCAGCCTAGGTCTTTCACTAAAACACACTTAGCACTCATTACCTCACAAATAGAAAGATACATCTGTGGAAGCATCCTTCATCAATAAGAGATGGGAGCAGATGCATACATGCTTTTCTTTTTCAACTTTTTGGGGTAAAAGTTCTGAAATGCATTTTTTGACATTCTTCAAAAGATTCCACTGGAATTGAAGAATTGAAGAGCTCTATTATAGCAGAGCCCAACTTAATAATCTATTCCTTTATTGACTTTCCTTTCTTCCCTATCATTCAATTCCTTATTCATGTTCCATAAGAGTATATTCCCAATTAAGTCATCTGCAAGCAAGGCTATATTTCAAGGTATACTATAGCTAAGAAGACAGGAATTCATTATTTTATATATCAGAATATTATCATTAGATCAAGTTCATCAGCATGAGCTTAGAGTATTCTCTTATTTCTACTCACTTTTGACCCCCAATTTCTTTCACTTCTAGTAACAACTTAGATTCCGTATTGGCCATCTATGTGATTATTTGTCTAATGGCATGCATATAAGAAGTGACACCTTTACCTTTAAAATAGATTCAGACTCTGACCACTTTTTACACCTTT
Source organism: Cephalopachus bancanus (assembly GCA_027257055.1). Taxonomy (NCBI): domain Eukaryota; kingdom Metazoa; phylum Chordata; class Mammalia; order Primates; family Tarsiidae; genus Cephalopachus; species Cephalopachus bancanus. Next base: position 12,514 of record JAPVLO010001048.1, read on the forward strand.
CCCACCACCTCCTCAGTATATCTCTATCATCTCTGGTTGAGAAGATTGTGGGATATGCAAACAGCTTTCTCTGTTTCTATTCTTTCTCTCCTGTCCCCCTTTTTGTTAAAGGATTTTTGCATGGTTCTTTTTATAATGTAAGTCAGATAATGTAATTCCAATGCCCCAATTTTTTCAATGACATCTTTAAATCCTTAAAAGATTCTAAACCAAAGTCTTGATATTGGCTCAGTAAATCTAGCTCCTGCCCTCTACCTCATCTCCTCACCTATTGCACTCTGCCACCTTTTTGCTATTCCTTAAGAGGCCAAAGATGCTTCCAGTCAAATATGTTGCACATGCTATTCTTAGTCCCTGCAATGCTCTTCCTTAAGATATGTACTACTACTCACTTTCTTCTTTCAAACTTTTTTTTTGACATTTACAGCCTTAATTGAGAGTATATTAAAATTCATCTTCAACATACAACCTTATTTCCCATCTAAAGTTAATGAGAATGTATATTATTTTAAGTGGGATAGAGAAAGCAGTATGCCAAGAATTAAAGTATAACTGTAAAGTTTTAATTTCATACTTTGCATACCAAAAAAGCAGTAATTCCTAAAACCATGAAAACATGAAAAACACACACACACACACACACACACACACACATTGGACGTTTAAGTCATTTCATTCTTTCTTAATTTCTTAATATAGTGAAAACAGATGCACTTAAAACTTTAACCTACAGATAGCATCTTTCATAAGGTCATTATTCATTTAAAATAGTACAAATGTTTACAAAAAGCATTTAACTTATATTTCACAGTGCTTATAAAATGGTATTTGTGAGATCGACCTATATAAGGAAGTAAGTCTCATCAAAAGATATAGTAAACTATAAATATAAAATATATCACAATGTTTAAAACCTCATGGTGCTCTATAGGAAAATCAATAAAGATAACTTAATTTTTCTGAAGAAAAAAGTATCTATCATTACAAATTTAAACTGTAAATTTGCACATGAATTCAATAAGGAACACATTTAAGCCTTGCATTATCACATAATTATCTATTTTGTGAAAACAAATAAAAAGAAGATGAACTTTTCTAATATATGTACATCAGAACCAAAAAGTTCCTTTTTACTTTTTCCTTTATTGGCAACTTTTGATGCATTTTTAGGTTTTGACTCCTAAAGGGCACTTTTTTACAAATCTTGAAGCTGCACCTCTGTCCAGCTTGCCAGGCTTTTTCTTGTCTGTTATGTCCTTGACTCTGTTCATATATACTCTAATTCTTTCCAACTCCTGCTTTACTGGATGTTCCTTGGGATTAACTCCTTGAGTTGCCAAATAAATCCAAAACATTGAATTTAAATGTATATGCAGAAACCAAGTCCACGTTTGCTTGCTCAAGTGGGTCCAACTTCTGTAGCAACTCATTTCTAGAAACAGACATCATGGTCTTCAACATCTCATCCACAGTACCAATGGAATTCTCAAACGTTGATAAATACTCATGAATTTCTACAGGATAGTCTTTATTAATTTCTTCACCTATCATTATGACCAGCTCTCAGCCTTCGACTGGTCTCCAGGCTTGAACTTTCTTTCAAACATCAATGGTCTGTAATACCTTGTGTAAATACTCAAATTCAGAAGATTCTCTTCTTCTCTGACGAAAATTTTTATTTCTCCCTCTTACTTTTTTATAGTACTTATCATCTGATGTATTCTACTGATTTCTTTCTTTCTGTATTTCCTCTCTCCCTCTGTTAGAATGTCTCATGTGATGAGTCATTATATCTTTGTTCACAGATGTATCTCCAGTACTTTAAATGCCACATAGTATAAAAGAGATACTTAATACTAATTAACAGATGAATAAATAGAAGAATGAACAAATGACCTGTGCTATCTTCAATATTTGTAAAATATGATACAAATTCAACATGGATACTTGTGTCAGTAACCATTTCTAATAGATTATCTCCCACTAGTTCACTGGTACAATAATGGGTAGCTAAACCAATCTAACTCAGTGGTACTTCCTCAATTAGGGGTCAGTAATTTAGGCTGTCAATAACATTATGAGAAGACAGGCCAAAGAAATGCACAAATACATACTTGGGCATAAGTGGTAAATCAATAGTTCAAAAAAGCCTAAACTAAGCAAACAGGATAAATGTGTCAAATTTAAAAATAGATTATATTGGGAGTAGGGCAGCTATTTAAGAATTTCTAATTCAGCCGGGCTCGGTGGCTCAGCCTGTAATCCTGCGCCTTTGGGAGGCTGAGGTGAGTGGACTGCCTGAGCCCGTGGGTTCGAGACCCGCCTGGGCAGTGAGACCTCATCTCTACAATAAATCAAAAAACTACCGGGCATGATAGCGCACGCCTGTAATTCTGGCTACTCGGAAGACTGAGGTGGAAGGATCGCTGGAGCCCAGCAGGCGAGGCTGCGGTGGCAGGGAGCAGCCACTGCACTCCAGTCTGGGCGACAGAGTGAGATTCCAACTAAAAAAAATAAAATAATAATAATAATAATAATTTCTAATTCATATCCTCTAAGAAAGTGCATGTAGTGTTGCTCTGATTGAAAGAGAAGGCTCTCATGAAAAAAGGAACCCTCTGTGAACCTCAATATGGTCTCAAAAAGAAAAGATGCAATTGTTAAGATATAAAATCAAAAGAGGTACTGGATGAGAAGAATACATACAGTTTAAAACTGATTAATGATAAGAAAACTGGACACTGTTGGTGGAAGTGTAAACTAGTATAGCCTCTATGGAAAACTGTGAGGTGATTCCTAAAAGATCTAAAAATCAACCTCTCTTATGACCCTGCAATCTCCCTACTGGGAATACACGTAGGAACTCAAATCGCTCTATGAAAAAGATACCTGCACATGCATATTTATTGCAGTATTATTCATAAAAGCAAAAGAGGGAATCAACCATGCTGCCCATCGGAAGAGAACTGGATAAAAAATGTGGTACATATACACAATGGAATATTATGCAGCTATAAAGAAGGGCAAAATTATGAATTTCGCAGCATCTTGGATGGACTTAGAGTCTATCATACTGAGTAATCTATCACAGAAACAAAGGACCAAGTATCACAAGTTCTCACTCATAAGCAGACTTTTAAGAACTATCGTAATACTATAAGAAAGGAATTGGCAGTAGTGGGAAACTACCAGGGGTGGGGTCACACCACATCAACAAGGGTACCTGCATAATGAATATTTGTATACCTAACCCTGAGTTGTAATCCACATCTTTAAAATAAAAAACAATAAAAAAAGAAAACGGGATCAAGAAATTCTCCTCAAAAGAACAAAAGAGTAAAGAGACACCATGAAAGAAGTACAGGAGGTGCATTATCCACATTATAGAAATTCCAGATGGAGGAATAGGAGCAGAAGCACTCTAAATAAAATAAAAAAATAAGATAAGAACACTTTATCTTAAAATACAAATATTTGGATCTATCCCAGTGTAATTTTCAATTTTCAAAGACAAATAAAATAAAAGTTCTTTTTTTATGAAATACTGTTTACCTGTAAAGTAAGGGGTATCAAGCCTTTCATTCATAAGACTATAGAAAACACAATATAGTAATATAGAATCCTATATATTGAAAAAATATGATTCATCTATAGGTGCAAAATAAAGACTTTTTCTTTTTTTTCTTTTTTTTGAGTTGGAGTCTCACTCTGTCACCCAGACTGGAGTGTAGTGGCCACTCCCGGCCACCACCTCGACCTGCTGGACTCCAGCGATCCTTCTGCCTCAGCCTTCCAAGTAGCTGGAACTACAGGCGCACGCCACCATGCCTGGCTAGTTTTTGATTTTACTGTAGAGACAAGGTCTTGCCAAGTTGCCAGGGCGGGTCTCGAACCGGCGTGCCCAGGCTATCCACTCACCTCGGCCTCCCAAAGTGCTGGGATTACAGGCTGAGCCATCGAGCCCGGCCAAGACTTTTTCTAATAATGAATAACTGAGAAAGTTTATGATACATAAATCTGTTGATAGACAAATTTTAAACTTGTGATTACTATTAATGGCAAAACAAATGTTGTAAAATCTAAGTAATTCTCGATAATGTATTTGAAAATATATTACAAATGATAAACTTTTTTTTTTATTAGCAAATGTCTATTTAGTGTCTAAGTTTTCCTGTCTGCAAAAGAAGATATTGGGTCAGGTGGTCTTACTGAGAAGCCCTGATTTGTGGATTCACCATTTTGCGTTCTACAACCAGATCTTCCTCTAGCTGGGTAAGTTCTCAACCCCATTCCCACCCCCATTCTCAGGTCCACCATTCATTCTCAACCTTGTAACTTGTAGAAAATAGTTAAGCCTTTGAAGAGCTGCACACTATGTTCCGCCCGATCAAAAAGTTGACTCTTACCTCACTCCTGAATTTCTATGTCCACTAAGTAGCCATGTCTATGACTGGGCTTCTGGGTTCTTCAGTTTTGAATCCATATTACTGGCAATGGCTCAGCATCTCACTGCTTCTTTGAACTACACCTTGGCTTTTTTCATGCTAGCCCACCTCTGAGGAGCTAGAGTCCCAATCATGAATTCTTCTCTGAACTCAATGCTTTGATTGCTATACCAAGAACTTCTTAATGCTGAAGGCTTACCGTGATTCTTTGTCAGTCTAAAGGAATAGTCTACTCTTTTTACCTGGTCATTTTATTGCTTATATTACAAATGTCTACTGTCATAATCCCTTGACTTGTTCATCAAGCAAAACCATATTTTCTCCTCCAATCATGCCAGTTCTTTTCTTTTTGTCCCACTCCAGTTGCTATTTTAGTTTGCCCTACCTTGAAATAACCAATCGAAAAATAATAACTACGGGCCGGGCCCAGTGGCTCAAACCTGTAATCCTGGCACTTTGGGAGGTCGAAGTAAGATACTTGCCTAAGCTCAGGGGTTTGAGACCAGCCTGGACAACCTGGTGAGACCGCGTCTCTACAATAAAAATTAAAAAATCCAGCTTTCTTATTCCTAGAGTTAACAAAAAAATACTTAAGTTGCCTTTGAAACAACTTTTCAACAATATGATATAGAAAATATGTATCCACATAAAAAAAGAAATCACTTTATTTCAGTTAGAGACAATTTATTATCAGCGGGCTTGTTTCAAAATAAATTAATAGCACTTTCATGCTTTCAAATTCAATTTGACTAGTATAGATGCAAATTTTTCTAAAGATTTCACAGTTTCGAGACTTTTCTTTAAGGAAAAGACTATTTGGAAAGAAGAAATACAGTCCTTCATGTTGAAAACCCAAGTGCTTTAACTGAAGGTTATCAGAACTAACAAGAATAAATATCAGAATGGCCAGTTAAAAAATTACGTTACAAAATCAATAACATTCTATATATCAGTGTATAAATCAGGGTAGCATACAGGCTATAATAAGTAAGCCCCAAATCTCGGTTGCTTAACATAAGAGAGGTTGATTTATTAACTACTAATGCACAAATTGGCAGGGATGAGGTTCTCTGCTTTATGCAGTTTCTTGGGGATCCAGGCTCCCCTTGTCTTTAGCCTCATTCTCTATTATGGCATTCATAGGGGTAATATTAAGTTCCACTGATCCGAAATGTTCAAACCAGAATTGTTTGACATTTTACCACTACCCTGATGATAATTAAATGCCAAGACTAGTTGGGTGCTACTATCTCTTAGTCTTTCTTTACCTTAACATAAGGTTTCCCAATTACTAAGGTCATCTCTGTTTTCCCGCATTCCTTGTTCTTACAGCTGCAACTCACAGTACCACTATCCCTTGCAGGCTTCAATATGGACTCCACAGTGCAGTTTCATACCAAGGAAATCTGGGTGTGGTGTGTTTCTCATCCCAAGAAACCTGGATATGTTTGATATCGAAGGACTAGGAGATGTAGGGTAATTTTAAAAGAGAATTAAAATTTCCCTTTGTTAGAAAAGTAGTACATCCTTAAAATTTTTTAACTAGGTTTGGACCTATGATTTGCCATAATAAATGTGACATTTTTCCTCTCTACATAATAAAGGGAAATTTTGCCCTTGAGTCTAATTCAGGAACCTTTAGAACCAGCTGTGCCACAGGGGCTATTATCTTGGCATCATTAGTGTAAGTTGGAGAAGCACAGTTTGGTGAATGCCATGTTGCAATCTAAGTACGAGTTTGCTAGCCAGGTTCGGTGGCTCAGCCTGTAATCTCGCGCCCTTGGGAGGCTGAGGTGAGTGGATTGCCTGACCCTGAGGGTTCGAGACCTGCCTGGGCAACTTGGTGAGACCTCATCTCTACAATAATAAAAAATTAGCCGGGTGTGGTAGCGTGCGCCTGTAGTTCTGGCTACTCGGAAGGCTGAGGCGGAAGGATCGCTGGAGCCCAGCAGGTCGAGGCTGCGGTGGCCGAGAGCGGCCACTGCACTCCAGTCTGGGTGACCGAGTGAGACTCCAACTAAAAAAAAAAAAAGAGTTTGCTAAAGGGAGGAACTCATTGGACATTTGGAAGGTGGAAGTAGAACTAACACCATTATTCTAGGACAGTTGTGGTTGCATATGCAGTGGGGGTCAGATGAACAGATAAATGAACCTCTCCTTTCCCACTTCAGTTTTTCTACCCTTACTGATTTTCCCAAAAATATCTATTGGAATTTTGTTTAAAGTTGTACTGAATCTCTAGAAACATAGGTGGAGACATGACATTTTTAAAAAAATGGACCTTCTAATCCATGATCTAGATATGTCTTTCCATTTATTAGCACTTTTTAACTTTCTCGGTAATATTACATAGTTTTCCATGTGTAGTACTTGAAGATTTTGTTAGATTTATTCCTATATTAGTTTCAAGTAAACTTCTTTGAAGCATAGATATACATAGAGAAAATTATACATTTTGTAAAAGCACAACTTCTGCCGGGCTTGGTGGCTCAGCCTGTAATTCCAGCACTTTGGGAGGCCGAGTCGAGTGAATTTCCTGAGTCCGCAGGTTCGAGACCAACCGGTGCAACTTGGTGAGACCTTGTCTCTACAATAAAATAAAAAATAGCCAGACGTAGTAGTGCGTATCTGTAGTCCCGGCTACTCAAAACACTGAGGTGAAAGGATCGCCAGGAGCTTAGCAGGTCGACGCTGGGGTGGCCGTGAGCATGCATGTTACTGCACTCCAGCGTGGGTGAAGGAGTGAGGCTTCAACTCAAAAAAAAAAAGCACAACTTCATGAATTTTCACAAAATAAGGACAACCACATTGCTAACACTCAAGTGAATAATCAGAAGAACATACGGAAACTCCAGAGCACTCCCCTTGCCCCTCTTCCGTCTCTACCACGTTTCTCCTGCTCCACGAAAAGTAACCAGTGTCCTACTTTGGCTCTTTATACAAATGAAATCTTAAAGAACATACTTTTTAATACCTGGTGTCTTTTACCCAATATTACACTTGTGAGAAATCGTCTGCCTGTTCCTTATTTGGCAGATGTGTAGTGGTAATACATTTTTGTTGTAATGACTCATGTAATTAAAAATCTTTTGTATGATTCTCACCATTTGGTTTTCAGTTTTTATCATGACAAAATGATGTCATTATGTATATTTATTCTTAACATTCTTTTCTCACATGATCTTTTTCTTTTTGGAGGGTATATGTGTGTATATTCTTTAACAGCGTATTAGTATGGATATAGCATTTGCGTTTGTCTAGGAAGCACATTTAGCCACTTTCAATTTTTTAATGTTTCTGAGACCATTTCTGGTTTTTAATACCATATCATTTTTAGTTCATCCTCCAGTGCTTACCTCAGTGCCAATATTATGAAAGGAACCCAGTCTCTAGGGATTTCTGTCTGGACACATGGGGTACAGTAAGATATCTAGATCAACCCAAGAATATCTGGCATGGACCTCTGTTCTCTTTCCTGGGAATCTGCTTTTGGAGCTCTCTTGGAAATGCTTGTTTATATGGACTTAGTCACTGTCTTAGTATTTAGTATTTTCTTTTTTTCTTTTTTCTTTCTTTTTTTTTTTTTTTGCTATAACACAATATCTGAGGCTGAGCTTTTTGTTGTTGTTCTTATTTATTTATTTATTTATTTAATTTTTGAGTTGGAGTCTCACTCTGTCGCCAAGACGAGTGCAGTGACTGCTCCTGGCCACTGCAACCTTGACCGGCTGGGCTCCGGCAATCCTTCCGCCTCAGCCTTCCGAGTAGCCGGGATTACAGGCATGCACTACCACACCTGGCTGATTTTTTGATTTATTGTAGAGATGAGGTCTCGCCAAGTTGCCCAGGTGGTTCTCGAACCCGCAGGCTCAGACAATTCACTCACCTCAGCCTCCCAAAGTGCGGGATTACATATTGAGTCACCGAGTCCGGCTTGTCTATTTTTTTAAACAGGAGATCTATTTGGCTGATGATTCTGGTAGCCAGAAAGTCTGAGATTGGGTTGCTGCATCTGGTGAGAGCCTTAAGCTATTTCTATTCAAGACAGAAAGCAGAAGGGTGGGGGAAAATGTGTGCAAAGAGATTACACAGAGAAAGAAGAAGCAAGAGAGAGAGATTATTTTTAACACATAAAATAGAAAGACAATAAATAAATAAAAATAAAATATATACCATTTTTATAAATAAATTTCAAGGGATTTTTGGGTCCCCCCAGTATACTGATTAAAAATTCATCTTAACTCTAGCTTCCTCAGGGAGATATTTCTGACAAACTAATCTACATTTGTTGTTTTTTTCCTACACTTACTCATGCCACTGTGTACCATTCCTTTACAATGTGTATCAGAAATTGAAATATTACATTTGTTGGTATGACAATTTATTAATGTCTGAATGTCTGTTTTTCTGTAAAATATTACAGAAGTCATGACTACTTTGCTGGTCATATCATCTCTCCTCTCTGTCCAACAATGGTCAGAGGACAAGACATATTTATAGAATGACTAAATGCAATCATTCTTAAAAGTGCCTGCTTTGTGGATTGCCGGAGCCTACAGGTTCAAGACCAGCCCAGACAACTTGGCAAGACCTCGTCTCTACAATAAATCAAAAATGAACCACGCATGGTAGCACGCACCTGTAGTTCCAGCTACTTGAAAGGCTGAGGCAGAAGGATCACTGGAGCCCAGCAGGTCGATGCTGAGGTGACCGTGAGTGTGCCACTGCACTCTAGCCTGGGCGACGGAGTGAGATTCTGACTCAAAAACAAACAAACAAACAAAAGTGCTAGCTTTGTTGTCATTCAGCACATGAGTTTGGCTCCTTGTATCATGGCGGTTTGACCTTGTAGATGAACTATGGAAATTTCATCCCACAATGCTCACAGCATGACCTGGTGGATATGAGTTCATGTAGCTATTGTATTTGTTGCTGTTACTGGCAGCATCATTATCATTATCATTCTATCATGTTAAGTTTGGTCTTAAAGATTCTATAACTCCAAAGAAACTCTTGTCTTCATGAGATAAATGTGTTGTACAAAGAGATAGTAGGCTTAGGGATTTCACTTGGACTTGTTTTACAATTTTAGTGGTGGTGCTAGATTTGATTCTAATACCAGTTATTTACTTATTATTATTCTGAACCCAAAAGAAAAATAACTACAAGAGACTTCTAGCAACATTTTGAACTAGATAAAATAAAAACTCTCTTATCATGAACTAATCTCTAGGACTACGTCTGTGAGAACATCTCTCTGTAAGGTGTATGTGTTCTCACACTGGGTCAGAGGTGTCATTGTGTTCTCTAAACAAGGAAGCCACTCCACTGTTGATGACAGTCACATATGAGGACATTGAAAGATAGATGATAGATAGATAGATAGATACATAGATAGATAGATAGAGGTAGATAGATAGATATAGGGAGAACACAATGGCAGAATATTACCATGGAGTAAATTTTATATATACTTTCTATTATGTGGAAAGTATATAGAATTTTGTTGTAATCTTAGAAGTTCTTTGTAATTCTTCCTCTAAGTTTTTATTTTTAAATCAGAAATCAAAGGTTTTTTGTTTGTTTTGTTTTAAATAAGAAAGCAGGATTTATTGAAAGGACTGGAAACCTCCCACGGTGGGAGGGGACCTGAAGGGGGTTGCCCAGAAATCAAAGTTTTTAAGCTCAAGACTAAATTGCATGTAAAAGAGAACTTATAAATGAACGTACCTGCTCCACATCACTGTAGGTTCATGTGCTTTGTCCTAACCAACTCCCGATTTCTGCCAACTCGTCTTTGAACTGTGTCCTCTCTCTGTCATTCTTCTTTCAATTTATAAACACTGAAAACAAGCTGAAGATGTGAATCATTCCCAGAAAGAAAATGGAGTGAAAACTGGAGCCGAAAGTAAAATTGGCTGCTGGTATTTTAAAATATTTAGAAAAGGCATGCCTGAATGAAGTGACTAGAACATGACAAAGGACAGAAGTGAGGGAAGTCACAACATTCTTGTTGCCATTCTGTAGTTAGAGCTTAGTAGACGGTGTCCGGCAGCCTTTCTTCTTTTAACCCAATCTGGCCATTAACAGTTTGAGTATGATGTATTTAGGGGTGAATTTTGCTGTATTCATACTTCTTAGAATCTACATAGATTCCTGAATGTGTAGATTAATGTTTTTGATCAAATTGTATACATTTTGGTCATTTAAAAATATAATATTTATTGCTTTCTCCCTGTCATCCACTACTCGGATTTCCATTATGCAAATATCAGTACATCTGATGGTATTATTCTTAATTCTTTTCCTCCCTGTTCTTCTAACTGGATTATCTCGTTAATTCATCTTTAAATTCATAGATTCTTTCTACTGCCAGTTCAAATCTGTTACTGAGCCCCTATACTGATTTTTTTGTTATTGTTCTGTTCAACTCCAGAATTTCTACTTTGTTTGGTATCACATATCTTATTATTGATATTACTATATTGTGAGTCAGTGTCATAATACTTTGCTTTGATTTTTTAGTTCCTGACACACACTTATAGAAGTTGCTTTGAAGTTTTTCCTGTCAACTTCCAAGCCTCACAAAAAATAGTTTCCATCAACTTATTTTTGTGATTGTCAGCATTTATTTTTTTCAATGAGTCATAACTTGCTTTTGAAAACTGGATGTTACAAACTACATAATGTAATAACTATGAATTATGATGATCTCCCCCAGGGATAGTTGTTAGTTTTTCAGTTTGTTTATTTAGTGTCTTGCCTGGAATAAGTCTATACAGTCTAATGACTTTGCAGTGTGTGGTTGTTGATGTCTCTTCAGCTGCACTTTTTTGTAATTTTAAAAATTTTGTTTATAATTGACAAATAATAACTGTACATGTTTATGGGGTACCATGTTGAAGGAGATGAGGGCATAAGCTGACAAGGTCCTTGTGTCCCTGGCCTGTGTTCAAGGAAGCCTGGCCAGTACTCCTTCCTTCTCTGCTTACCTTTAGAGAGTTGACTTGATAAAAGCAATACAGCATGACCTCATGTCTGCCCAGCTGGATGTTGCCTCTTTTTTACAATAGCATTATTCAGAATCAATAAAACACAGATGTTATGCTAGAAATATTTAAAGCATTAAGACATTTCTTGCTAAGAGTGTGGTTTGGGCCTATATAAGGGGCATGCTGTGAAAATAAAATTGCTCTCACCTATCTAGGAGAGAGACCTCCCAATCCTGCTGTCTCTTGTCTTCTTTCTCATTCCCTCCCCCCAACTCAGGCCCTGCTCACCAGAGGCTGAAACTTGGCGCCATGTAATGTTTTAATTCATGTATACATTTATAGTTATCAAATCAGGGCAGTTAGCATGTCAAATCAAATCATTATCATTTCCTTGTAGTGGTAACGTTCAAGATCTTTTTTCTAGCTCTCTTGAAATGTCTGATACTTTGTTATTATCTATAGTCACCCTACTATGTAATAGAACACAAGAAATTATTCTTCCTATTTAACTGTAACTTTGTACTCACTGACCAACCTCTCTCCACCCCTGTCTCTCCTACCTCCCCTCCCCTAGTCTCTGATAACCACTATTCTATTCTGTACTTCCATGAGATCAAGATTTTTTAGATTCCACATGAGTGAGATCATGCAGTAATTGTCTCTCTGTGCCTAGTTTTATTGCACTTTACATAGTGTCCTTCAGTTCCTTTTTTCCACAAATAAAAGGATTTATTTCTTTTTTAAAAGCTGAATTGTATACACCACATTTTATTTATTCATTCATCCATTGAAGAACACTTAATATTGATTCTATTTCTTGTCTATTGTGAATAGTACTGCAATAAACATGGAGTGTAGATATCTCTTTAACACATTGATTTTAATTCCTCTGGATATACTCAGAAGTAGAATTACTGAATTATGTGGTAGTTCTATTTTAATTTTTTGAGGAATTTCCATACTATTTTCCATAATGACTGTACCAATTTGCATTTCCACCAAGAGTGGGAACAGTATATAAGATTTCTCTTGGTGAGGTCTCCCAATCACAGATACATAAGATGGAATCTTAAGTTCAGACCTTAAAAATAAAGAGTTCTCTTTTTAAAAAAAATAATAGCCATTCTAACTGGGTTGGGGTGATATCTCATTGTAGTTTTGATTTGCATTTCCCTGGTGACTAGTAATATTGAGCATGTTGTTATGTACCTGCTAACCATTTGTACGTCTTCTTTTGACAAATGTCTATTCAGGTCTTTTCCCAACTTTTATTGGATTATTTGTTTTGTTGGTATTATTGTTTAGTTGTTTGAGTTCCTTATAGATTCTGGATATTAACCTCTTGCTAATATCCATAGTTTGCAAATATTTTCTCCCATTCTGTAGGTTGTCTCTTTGCTCTGTTGCTTGCTCCCTTCACTGTGCAGAACTTTTTTTATTTGATGTAATCCCATTTGCTATTTTTGCTTTTGTTGCCTGTGCTTTTGAAGTTCTATCTAAAAATTCCTTGCCAAGACCAATGTCATAAATTGTTTTCCCTATGTTTTCTTCTAGTAGTTTTATAGTTTTGATTCTTACAGTATTATTGATTATTATTTGATTCTTACAGAATAATCCAATATCCTTCTTCATATTAATAACCAGATTTCCCAGCACCATTTATTGAAGAAACTGTCTTTGTCAAAAATGAGTTCAGTATAAATGCTAGAATTTGAGGGTATTCAATTCTGTTTCAGTAGTCTATGTGTCTGTTTTTATGCCAGTATTATGTTGTTTTGGTTACTGTGAGTTTGTGATATATTTTTAAGTCAGGTAGTGTAATGTGTCCAGCTGTGTTCTTCTTACTCAAGATTACTTTGACTTTTCAGGGTATTTTGTGATTCCATATCAATTTTCAAATTTGTAAGAAAATCTGTGGAGATTATCATTGGTATTTTGATAGAGATTACATTAAATCTGTCATTAAGAGTAGAGTGATATAAGATACATATATACATATATATACGGATGTTTTTCCATGGTTTTTGACTCATAACTCCCATAGCCCTTGTTATTTCTCCCCACAGCAGGTCATAGAATATAGAAACCAAAATGCACTCTAAACTTTCCTCATCTTTCTGTCTTGGCGATGACCACATGTAAATTATTTGATCTACCTGGTCTGGTGGTAGGACATAAGACCCCTATTTTAGGAGGAATCTTGCCCCATACCTTGGAGACATGATTGCTACACAGAGAGGCCAAGAAGAATCTGGGATATGCTCTAAAGTCAGTGCATCTTAGCCAAACTTATGTAAGTCATACAGGCCTTTGTAGATAAAAGAACTTTGGAGATATCTTTTTGGTCATATCTAATGTTTTCTAACACTGACAGCACTTTAGAATTACCAGGAAGGAGAGGAGGTTCTTTTAAAAACGCAGATGCCTGGGTCACCCATCAGATCAATTAAATCAGATAAGGAAAGGAGAGGGAACCATCAGTACTTCTAAAAATCCCAGGAGGTGATTTTAATATGCAGCCAGGTTGAGACACAGCGTTAGGTCTGTCCTAATGCATGTGAGTCAAGTTGAGGCCATGAAGGAAAAATGCTCTTCTCTCCCTCTTAAAGAACCAGGAGAAGAAATTAATCACTCCATTCATGGTTCTTTCTTTTTCACTTACTGCTGCCCTAGGTGAGGTGGCGTGAGGTTTACAGCTACTTCTGGTCCAAATGGAGAAGTCGACCTTCCCCAGAGCTAAAGCCAGCGATTGCCTGCTGCAGGACAGATTATCAAGACATCTTTTTCCTTATCTTCCTATTTCTCAGCTGCTGTTTTGAATTAGGAATTGAGAACTTTAGTACAAGACTAAGTTGCATAGTAGTCCATGGTGTATATATTCAATGCAACCATAAAAAAATAATAAAACCATATATTTTATGGCAACATAGAAAGAGCAGGAGGCCATTATTCTAAGTGAACTAATGCAGAGGCAGAAAATCAATTATTGCATGTTGGTACTTATAAGAGGGAGATAAACAATGGGTGCACATGGACATAGATTGTGGAATAATAGACACTGGGGACTCAAAATGGTGGAAGGCTGGAAGTGGACTGAGGGAGGAAAAGTTACTTAATGAGTACAATGTATAATATTTGGGTGATGGCAACAACTTGTTTATTTTCTTAGCAGATACATCCAGACATGCCCTAGAATATTTACCTCTAAATCTTCACAGGGTTTGCCTCCAAGCCTCTGACACACATGTATCTATTTTGACATCTAGAGTACTTTCCTGCTTATCAGGTTCAATTACTAAGATAGCATCAATAGAGAGTGGTTCATCATGACGTTCTGTAGAGCATCCAGAAGATCAAATTTCTTGTGCTCTTCACTCTATCAGACAACAAGATAATTAACAGAATTTGAATGTCATTTCACAGGAAAAACAAAACTGTTTTACTATAATTTATTGATTAGAACTTTGGAAAAATTATTTACTGGTCAAAAGTAGAGTAAAAATAACCCTAAGACTATGTTTCATTAAAGATATCACAAATGGCATCTTGCCATTGGTGCTACTGTTTGTTCAAGATTTGAATAGACCACTGTTAAATATCAAAACCCATCCAGTTTTTGCACTGAACAAAAAGGTGAAGTAAATGAGAATATGATAGAACGAAATACCATTTCATCCCTCAAGTCTTTATTTTGGTATTGATATTATAATAATATTGAAATATAGGCATCCTTATTTAAATAAAGATAAGAGGCAACTCATTAGAAACGATTCAAGCTGGAAGATGGTGGAGCATTTTATGTAAAATACTAAGAGAAAAAACTGTCAATCTGGAATTCTTTACCCTCTGAAAATAATTTTCAAAAATTAAGTTGAAATAAAGACTTTTCAACATCTAAAATCTAAAATTTAGCAACAGCAAAACTGCACTACAGAAATTTTTAAGGAAGTCCATCAAGAAGAAGTAAAACAACACCAGATGAAAATCTGGATCCTCCTCCAAAAATGTAGAACACCTAAAATTGTAATTACAATTGCAAAGATAAAGATTTGTTTCTTTGTCATAAATATCATTTTTAAAGTGTGACTATTTAAAGCAAAAAAAAAATTAGTAGATGATGTGGCTTATAACATATGTAAAAGTAACATATGTGACAATTACACAAATTCAGAAAGGAGGAAAAGAAAGTAATTTGTGTAATTTAAAAAATGAACCATGTTGAGTAAAGATGTATACTAAAAATCCTAAGTCAAACACGCACTCTAATAAAAACTATAGCACATTAATTAAAGAGATTAAAGAAAAGAATCAAAGAATACTGAGTAAATACAAGAGAGGTAAATGATGAAAAGGGAAACACAATAGAGGAGGCAAATAGAAAAGAAATAGCAAGATGGTAAATTTAAACTCAAACAACAATTACATTAAATGTAAATCAGTTAAACACCCCAATTAATAAAGACAGAGAATACTAGATACAATAAAAATCCAAGAATTAATGTGTTAATTTCCTTTTTGTGACTTTTGTGTGCAGATTACTGCAACCTTAATGGCTTAAAACCACATACATATTCTCATATAGTTTTGTTGGTCAGAAATCTAGAGGGTTAGCAGGGCTGCACTCCTTCTGCAAGCTGTAAGGGAGAATCTTTTCCTTTGCCTTGCTTAGCTTCTAGAGATGTCCTGCTTTCTGTGCATCTGTTTTCACTTTTTCTTTTCTGACTCTGACTCTCCTGCCTTTCTCTTACAAGCACTATTTTGATTATATTGGGTCCACTCAGATAATTCACATAATTTCTCCATATCAAAATCTTTAACTCAATTGCATCAACAAAATACCTTTTGTTTGTAAACTAACACATTTACAGGTTCCACAGATTAGGACATGAACGTCTTTGGGGAGCCTTTTTTCAGCCTACCACACCGATTACATGCTGCTCACAAGAAACTATCTGTAACTGTTAAGAGACATACAGGTTAAAAGTAAAATAATGGAAAAGATGTCCCCTGTTAGTATCAAGAAAAAGAACTCTGAAGAAGTCAAATATTAGTATGATACAAAGTAGATTTCAGAGCAATGAATATTGCTAAGAAAACACTACAAATGAAATGGAGTCAATTCATCAGGAAGACATAAAGATGATAAACGATTATACATCAAGTAATAGCTTCAAAATATATGAAGGAAAATGTTATTGAACTGGAAATTGAAATAGGAAAGTTCACAATTATGGTTCATAATTATAACATTCCATCTCCACAATTGGTGGAACAAGTAAATGAAAAACCAGTGTATAGAAGACCTGAAAAACCTTTCAAACCAATTTGCTCTAGTTGGCATTGGTTAAACAGTCCACCTAACATCAGCAAAATGCATATAAAATAGTTCCTGAAATTTTCCACATTCTGGGTGATTAAAAGGGTTTTAATTAATTAATTTGTCTAGTGGCTTAGGAAGACTATTGAGTGGTTTTTTTCTCCTGCAATGTTTACTCATTACTCTCTAGTTGCTTTTCAGAATGCAATCTTGGGCAGATGCAAAGTCACCCTGGAGTGGCCTTGGTTTTAACAGATCTTTGACTAATTCTGTTAAACTGTCTATCACTACTCCTATCATAGCTGGCTGTTAGGCTTCACTAATTGCCTACTAATTGCTCTATGGCATTTCTACAGTGCCTTGAGGAATAAATTACTATTGTTTGAAGTAAATGAACTTGGGGAGAAGTGGTTTTTGTTAAGGCCAGTTTGTAAGGTTTGTTGTGACTGCCAGATGGCTCTTCTTAGCTGTCTTTCTGGTGAACTAGCTGGCCTTTGGTTTAATTTGTTACTCTCTTAATTAACAAGAGTTATCAGCCTCCTCTTAAATGCCCAAATCCCACTCAAATCTCTATTGATTTGAGAGCATTCCTTGCCTTGAAATTCCTTATGGTCTGTTTCAAATAAGGTCAGTTTCTTTGGAGAAATCTTTAGAGCTCTCTGTTCTTATGGATATATTCAATCCACTGATACAATCTCTGAGATCCTGTTCCAGAGCTGAAAGATGGAACAGTGGCCTACTTCTCTCCACATGACACCTCTGTTTTATAGCAAGGTTACGGCCAAGTATCTTGTTTTCTCAGCTTGCTTCTTCTGGATTGAAACCTCGGTCCAATGAGCCAGCTACACAAGTGCAATCCAGATTCCAGTATTCTAGCCTACTTTATCTGGGATAGAAACTCTACTCTATGAATAAGAATTGAGTGGAGGAAGAAAGCCCCTCAGAGCTGGAAGTGATAAAAATGCTGGTGGCCTGCCCCTCCCCATGTTCCTTTGACTGGGAACTGAGGGGAAAGGGACTTATGTTTTCTTGGTCACATTTCCCAGGTGGAAATTCTGTCATGCCATCTGGAAGACTATGGGGAAGGAGTAGATAGTAGCTCAAGTGCTATAGATTTTTATTATTCTTTTCAAACTTTAGTAAATTTTCTTGAATAAATGCTTATTCATTTGTTGGTTATCTTTAGGGTAATTTCCAGTCACTTTAAATGGCTGACTTTCATGTATACACACACACACACACACACACACACACACACACACACACACACACACATACATAATTTTCACCAGTGTAATGGTTAATTTCAATGGATGAAATTAACATTTGGATAGGTGGCTTTTTAACAAATAATTGTTCTCCATTATGAAGGAGGCCTTATCCCATAAGTTGAAGACCTAAATAAAACAAAAGACTGTTCTTTCCCAAAACAAGACAAAGTTCTTGAGCCTGCTGGTCTTCATAATGGAAGAACATAATGGCTGCACAGGTCCTCAGGTCTTCAGACTCAGAATGGAACTATACCATTAGCTCTAAGTTGCCATAGGGATGTGTGGGAAGACCGATAATACCTGGTTCATGGAACCACCAAATCCCAATTAGTGTTCTCTGCTATCGAAATCAACCTCACTACCCTCAATAGAAACAGTTTCTCCTATGGCATGGTAACTTGGGATTTTGATCAGGAATTGATTGCCGGTTCCAATTTCCATCAGGGTGTCTCCTGAATTTTCTAAGGTTCTTATAGTTTGAGGTCTTATGTTTAGGTCTTTGATACATTTAGAGTTGACTTTTGTGTATGGTGATAGGTAGATGGTCTTGTTTTAATCTTCAGCATGTGGTCAGCCAGTTTTCCCAGCACCATTTACTGAATAGGTTTTCCTCTTCCCAGTGGTTGGTTGTAGAGACTTTGTTGAAGATGAGTTGGTTGAGAAATTAAGGTTTTGCTTCTGGAATCTCTGTCCTGTTCCATTGGTCTATATGACTGTTCTTGTACCAATACTTTTTGATTATTGTAACTTTATAATAAAGTGTTAAATATGGGATTGTGATACCTCCCACATTTTTTTTTTTCTGCTGAGGATTGTTTTGGCTATGCATGGTCATTTATGCTCTAAGAGATAAGATAGACAAGTGGGACCTCATCAAACTGAAAAGTTTCTGCAAAACCAAAGAAAACATCAAGAGAGCATGGAGACAGCCACAGACTGGGAAAAAATATTTGCCAACTGTATGTCTGACAAAGGTCAAACATCTAGGATCTACAAGGAACTCAAACATGCTGAAAAGAAAACAATAAACAGTCCCATTACAAAGTGGGCAAAATATATGAAGACACTTCTCAAAAGAAGACATACAAGCAGCCAACAGATACACTAAAAAATGCTCAGCCTCACTAGTTATGAAAGAAATGTAAATTTAAATCACACTGAGATACCATCTAACTCTAGTCAGGATGGCCGCCATCATTAACTCAAAAAACAACAGATGCTGGGGAGGATGTGAGGAAAAGGGAATACCTCTACACTGTTGGTGGGAGTATAAACTTGTACAACCTCTGTGGAAAACAGTGTGGCAATTCCTAAAAGATCAAAAATGACCTTCCATATGACTCTGCAATCCCCCTACTGGGAGTATAGTCACAGAACTCAAATCACTCTATGAAAAAGATATCTGCATGCTCTTGTTTATTGCAGCATTATTCACAATAGCAAAAACATAGAACCAACAGTGCTGGCCATTGAAAGAGGCCTGGATTAAAAAAAAAGTGGTACATATACGTGACGGAATACTATGCAGTCATAAAGGCCAAAATTATGAATTTCGCAGCAACCTGGATGAACTTAGCATCTATAATACTGAGTGATCCATCACAGAAACGAAGAACTGAGTATCACATGTTCTCACTCATAAGCGGACCTTGAATAATTATCTTAATACTATGAGAAAGGGATTGGCAGTAGTGGAAAACTGCCAAGGGAGAAGGTTGGGATTAGCACACTTCATCAACAAGGGTATCTGCCTAATGAACATTTGTATACCTAACCCTAAATTGTATGCCACATCTTTAAAATAAAAAATGAGACTGGGCTCAGCAGCTCAGACTGTAATCCCAGCACTTTGGGAGGCCAAGGCTCGTGGATTGCCTGAGTCCACAACCAGTCTGGGGAACTTGGCAAGACCTCATCTCTACAGTAAATAAATTAGCCAGGCATGGTAGTGCATGCCTGTAGTTCTATGCTGAGTGTCCATAAGGCATACATTCACCATGATTGTGATAATAATTTTTGAGGGGAAATCGAGCATCCTAGAAGAATTCTGTGATTAGTTTTCAACGTAGGCAAGACCTTAAAATGGTGGCTGTGCCTGCAGCTACTAAGTTGGGGAACCTGAAGGCAATGAGGGTAATTGAATCTTGAGTTTTGCAGGGGCTGAGTGTCTGCATCTAACCTCCAAAGACAAAGTAGGTATGGTTGCCATAATGAACCTCAGAGGCAAAGAAAGCCGAAATCAGAATAGTCTGACTCACAGAAACCTATGGTGTTGTCTAGTTGAATATGGTGTTCCTAAAAGTGAAACTGATAGAAAACCTAATAAGTTTATACTTTACCTGTATAAGAAAAAAAAGTTCTAAGTCAAGTGAATAGAAGTCTAACTTGAATTATTAAAATAGAGAATCACAGCCTCTCAAGAAAGTCTAGACTTGAGCCTGCTTACAGGCCAAAACTCTCTGAATGAATGGAAAGCCAGTTTGCCTCCAGAAAGAACCCCCACTACACTGCCAAAAAATTATACTGTTAATCTTTTTGCCAGCCTTCCCAATAGGGAGTACTGCCTTTTACAAAGGTAACTTTGGTTGGGAGAATAAAGTAATCAATCTGTTGGAAACTATTGTACACTGACTCTGAACTGACACTAATTCCAAGAAACCCAAAACAACATTGCAGTTTATCGTTAAGAATAAGGACTCACGGAGGTCAGGTAATCAATGGAATTTTTTTTTTTTTTTTGAGTCAGCGTCTCACTGTATTACCCTAGCTGGAGTATAGTGGCATGCTCATGGCCACCCTAGCGTCAACCTGCTGGGCTCTGGTGATCCTTCTGCCTCAGCCTTCCAAGCAGCCAGAACTATAGGTACGTGCTCCCATACCCGGCTAATTTTTTTTTTCTTATTTATTGTAGAGACGACATCTCGTCAAGTTGCCCAGGCTGGTCTCAAATCCGCAGGCTCAGGCAATCCACTCGCCTCGGCTTCCCTCAGTGCTGAGATTACAGGCTGAGCCACCAAGCCCAGACAACCAATGGAATTTTAACTCAGATCTATTTCACAGTGGACCAAGAGAGTCTCCCAATCCATATTGTGGTTACTTCCTCAGTTCTGGCATGAAAAATCAAAATATGCATATTTCATAGCTGGCAAAATCTCATTATTCGTTCCCTGACCTGTAGTCAGATATTATAAATAGGAGTATAGGTGAAAGGAATGAACACAGTAGTATGATTTTATAAGCCCTCATCAAGATAGTCTTTATCTGAGTTCTTAGTTGGTTTTTTTTGTTGTTTTTTTTTTGAGTTGGAGTCTCACTCTGTCGCCCAGACTGGAGTGCAGTGGCAGCTCCCGGCCACTGCAGCCTCGACCTGCTGGGCTCCGGCGATCCTTCCACCTCAGTCTTCCAAGTAGCCGAAATTACAGGCGTGCGCTACCACGCCCGGCTAATTTTTTTTAATTTATTTATTGTAGAGATGAGGTCTCACCAAGTTGCCCAGGCAGGCCTCGAACCCGTGGGCTCAGGCAATCCACTCACCTCGGCCTCCCAAAGCACGGGATTACAGGCTGAGCCACCGAGCCCAGCCTCTTGGTTGTTTTAAAAAGACTGGAAGTCACAACTAATTTAAGAGATTGCAGCAACAATCAAAACATCTTCTATTAACATTAACATTAACATGACATCACATTTATGCCTTTTTTGACATGTTAAGAGCTAATAGAACTTCTGACAGTTCTATCTTGGATAGAAATGCTGATGTGTGGCCAATGCTGCTTTAAAATTCTCATTTTTTGCCCTTGACACTCAATAAGTGGTCCTCCACTTTTCTTACAATTTAAAAAATATATATTTCTAGCATCAGATGCTGTTCATATTGAACTATACTCACATCCTTTGTAAGATTTAGGATGCTAGTCTACAAGTTATGCTGCAACACCAAGATATTCCACCCTAATAAGGAATTTCATGAAAGTTCGCTAAAGTGACACAAAAGTAACAGAGAGCTAAAAGATAAGCATTCTGATTTTTTTAAAATTCAAGTAAAGGAGCATTAATTGTGTGCCAAATATACTTTCTATACTGTGCTTGTTGCTAGAAATTGGACAATAAAAAACAAATAAAATTTCTTACTCTACATATTTGATTTTAATATAAGAAAACAAATAACAAGTAACAATGATTTAAATTAACAAATATACATTCATATTAAATAAAGGAATGACATGGGACAAGAGGATCTTGAAGAGGTGTAAAAATTTTAAAAAAAATGGGGTGGTATTCATAGAGAGATACGTAGTCCAGGAAGAGTTTTAAGATGATAGACATTTAAGCATGCTGTCTAGTTATTAAGAATAATCTAGCCGGGCTCCGTGGCTCAGCCTGTAATCCTGCGCCTTGGGAGGCTGAGGTGAATGGATTGCCTGAGCCCGCAGGTTCGAGACCCGCCTGGGCAACTTGGCGAGACCTCATCTCTACAACAAATCAAAAAATTAGCCGGGCATGGTAGTGCATGCCTGTAGTTCCAGCTACTTGGAAGGCTGAGGCAGAAGGATCGCTGGAGCCCAGCAGGTCGAGGTTGCGGTGACCGGGAGCAGCCACTGCACTCCAGTCTGGGTGACAGAGTGAGACTCCAACTCAAAAAAAAAAGAAGAATCTAGTGGCAAAAGAAAAACATAATGTGATAGCAGGGATCATTGTAAGAGCTTAGTGCCTAAGCAGGTCAGTAAAGATGGAATTAATAGCACAAGTATAGGAGATTTTGTTTTATAGCAAGTTGAAATAACAGGTGTGAATCAAAAAATTGGAAATAGAAAGAAATTTTGTTGGTGAGAATAAAATTTTGAAAATTTGTTTGACAAGAGATTTGGAGTCTCCCTTTAATGTGACCCTGAAGGAGGGATGAGAAGTTCAGATGCAGCTGCAGTGGGGTAGATAGCCCTGCCGTGGGACATCACAAACACCAAGGTTTTCTCTTGCAAGACGGTTCATCACATAGGAGTTTTCTGTATGATAGCCACAACCATCACAGGCTGAGGAATTTTGTCAAGATTATTCCAGGTTTTCTAGTTTACAAACAGTTGCTCATTCTTGTTTTCCACCAGACATAGGGGAACCAATATGGTGGGTCCAGATGCTACGATACCTGCAAACCCAAAAAAGTCTCTCAGTAGAAATAATATCATAACCTTCTTTTTCTGCCTCAAGGTTAATCAATGCATGTGTCCATCAGTGGAGGCCTGGTGGATCTCTTTACTTTGGCATAAAACGTAGGATCACATTAGCAAAACACAGAGAACTTCCTCAATCATAATCACTGATGATGGTAGTAATTAAACAGAATTTTATTTTTGGCTTTTTGAGAAATCTCTTACAGGCCAACCCCATCAGTGTGCAACATGTCTATGAACCAAACATACACTTACTCCATGTGAATGTAAAATTTAAAACAAGAAAGTGTACATTACCCATAGTTTTACTTCCATAATACAAATAAAATGCAAGCAATGCTTATCATGCATTTTGAGACAACACTGCTGAGTTCAGTGACATGTGATTTACGTACCTGACCTCATTGGTGTTTATATAAACCTTGATGGTTTGGGCATATTATAACACTTTGCATATGTACTATATGAAGCTGAGAAGGACTGGGAAATTTCCTTGGATTATGTGGTGAATAAGTGGTAGTGCCAGTATTTGAAATTAGGACAGTCTGTTTTATTATGCTGTGTTTTGCAACCACTTATCTGGCAGAAAAACTTTCTCAACAACATTGATTACCACCTATGCTCCTTAATCAGTAATCTACAAGAGCTTTTTATAGACTTTTTTTTACAGCAGCATTTTTTCTAATTTATTAGTGTAATGTGACAAGCTCTGTTTATTTCTGTAAATGGAGAACCAGGTCCTCAATCTACAAACCACTCAGTGCTTTCCATACCAGGCTGTTTCTTTACATGACTGGAGTCTCACCATGGCCACAGTTTACCTAGTAGTTTTTAATGGTATATTTTCATGTGTTTATTCCTTGGTATTTCCTCCTGTTAATACGATCTTTCATTTATTTCAATGCACTCTGCTGGTTTCTTTAGAGAGAATCATTTATAAGCTATGATCCCTGCCTCAAAGTAATGCATTGTTTCATATTTTAGAGAATAATCTTTCCTTCTTTTATTATTGAATGTGATGTTCATTGTGGGTTTTTCATATATGACTTTAGTATGTTGAGATAATTTCCCTTTCCTCCTAGTATGTTTAGTGTTTCTTATCGTAAAAGGTTGTTAAATGTGCCAAATTATTTTTCCTCTATCAATTGTGATTATCTAGTAATTTTTTTTTACCTTTATTGTGTTAATATGGTTATTGCATTGATTGATTTTTGTATGTTGGACCGTATTCCACATGTATTCTGTTTGGTCTTGGTATATAATTCTTTTAATGTGCTTCTGAATTAGTTTTGTTACTATTCTGTTGAGGTTTTTTATATCAGTATTTACAATGAGTAGTGGTCTATGCTTTCCCTGTGGAATATTTGAGCTGCTTTGGTAACAGAGTAATAATGGCATTGTAGAATGAGTCAGAAAATGTTTCTTCCTCTTCAATTTTTTTTTGAAAAGATTGAGAAGGATTGGTGTTAGTTCTTCTTCTAATCCTTGGTAGAAATCACCCTGTGAAGTCACAAAATCTGGGGCTTTTCTTTGTGTGAAAATTTTTAATTATAGATTCAAAATTTGGAACTTGTTAGAAGTTCATATAGATTTTCTATTTCTTCATAATTTAGTCTTGATTGGTTTTATTTTTCTATGAATCTATTCATTTAATCTAGTTTCCTCAATTGTATGGCATACAGTTGTTTAAGGTACACTCCTATAACCATTTTAAAAAATTTTGTTTTATTTTAATGATGCTGGATACAATTCAGGATTAGGTATACAAGTAGTCATCATACAGGTAAAGTTTGGGCCTCTCTTTGGTCCCCACTTTGCCTGGTTTGAGATCAGGTACCCTTATTGACATTGTGTTCCCAGCCCCCTCCCCTGGTAGGATCCTGCTACTGCCAGTCCCTTTCTTATAGTATTATGGTAAATGTTCACGGTTCACTTTTGAGTGAGAACAGGCACTCACTCAGTTTTTTGTTTTTGTGATGGATCACTGAGTATTATAGACTTTAAATTCAACCAAGTTGCTGTGAAGTCCATATGTTTGTCCCTCTTTATGTCTGCATAATATTCCATTGTTTATACATACCACTTTTTTTGATCTAGTCAGGTTTTGATGGGCAGCACAGTTGGTTCCGTGTTTTTGCTATTGTGAATAGTGCTGTGATAAACATGTGTGTTCAGACGTCTTTTTTGTAGAATGACTCACAGTCAGTGTATTGCTAAATGGACAGAAACTGGAAGCATTTCCCTTGAAAACTGGAACAAGACAAGACTGCCTATTCTCACCCCTCCTGTTCAACACAGTGTTAGAAGTTCTAGCTAGAACAATTAGACAAGAGAAGGAAATTAGGAGTATCCAAATAGGAAAAGAAGTTAAGTTATACCTCTTTACTGACAATATGATCCTATTCCTAAAAAATCCTAGAGAATCTGTCAAAAACCTCCTTGCACTAATAAAGAACTTTGGTGAAGTCTCAGGGTATAAAATAAATACGCAAAAGACTGTCACATTGTTATACACCAACAACAAATAGGCAGAGAACCCAGTAAAAAGCACAATCCCATTCACAATAGCCACCAAAAAAAGGAAAAGAAATACTTTGGCATCTTCCTAACCAGAGAAGTGAAAGATCTTTACAATGAGAACTACAAAACACTGCTCAAAGAAATCCAAGAAGACACAAACAACTGGAAAAGTATTCCATGCTCATAGATAGGCAGAATCAATATTGTTAAACTGTCCATCCTACCAGAGGCAATTTACAGATTCGATGCAATACTCATTATATTACCAACATCATTTTTTTCCTGAAGAATTAATGGTATATCTCATTTCCTTTCTTATTTTAGAAATTTGGGTCTTCTCTATTCCTCTTGCCCAATTCATCTAAAGGCTTGTCAGTTATGTTAATCTTTTTGAAAGACTAAATTAGTTATTTTTTTGTTGCTTT
Organism: Cephalopachus bancanus; assembly: GCA_027257055.1. Classification (NCBI taxonomy): domain Eukaryota; kingdom Metazoa; phylum Chordata; class Mammalia; order Primates; family Tarsiidae; genus Cephalopachus; species Cephalopachus bancanus. The sequence goes on from JAPVLO010001048.1 coordinate 38,649, forward strand.
GTTAAAATTACTTTAATTTAATTTTAGAGTTGTGGGATACATGTGATGACTTACTACATAAGTAAATTGTACACAGGTGAGCTTTGAGTTTCTAGTGAGCACTCTCTGCCCCTGTAGTGGAAATGGAACCCAATGGGTTGTTGTGAGCCCGTTTCCTCCCTCTCTTCCTATTCCCATTAGCAGTGCCTAGTTGTCAGTTGTTCCCATCTTTGGATTTGAGTGTCCAGTGTTTAGGGCCCGCTTATGAGTAACAACACGTGGTATTCAGTTTTTTGTTTCTATGGTATTGTCCTTCTATTCTCTATTTTGTTCATTTCTGTTCTGATTTTTATTATTTTTCTACTAGTTTGCAGATTAACATGTTCTTTTTTCTAGTTCCTTAAGTTGCAAAGTTAATCTTATTTAATATCCTTGTCTTTTTTAATATAAGAATTTATAGCTATAGATTTTCTTCATAACACTGCTTTCACAGTATCCCATAAGTTTTGGTATGTTCTGTTTTCATTATAATTTTTAAAAAATATATTCTAATTTACCTTGTGATTTCTTCTTGGATCCATTAGTTATTTAAAAGTAGGATGTTTAATTTTCACAAGTTTGTGAGCTTTCCAGTTTTTCTTGTTATTGACTTCTACCTTTATCCTGTTGTCAAATAAGACACTTTGTATGATATCTATCTTTTAAAAATCTATTGAATTTTAATTTATGATAAAATACATGGTCTACCTCTGAAAGTGTGCACTTGAGAAGAATGCATATTCTCTTGTCTGTTAGATCTGTTGGTTTATTGAGTTAATCATCCAAGTATTCAATTTCTTTATCTTCTGTCTGGTTGCTTTATCTGTTATCAAGACTGAGGTATTGATGTCTCCAACTGTTACTATAAAATTATTTTTACCTCGATTCTGTCAATTTCTGCTTCATATAGTTTGATAATCTATTATTAGATGCATAAATGTTTACAATTTTTATACCTTCTTTCTATATTAAAACTTTTATTAGTATGTAATGTTGTTCTTTGTCTCATGCACCTTTTTTATTTAAAGGATATTTTGTCTTATATTAAAATAACAACCCCTGCTCTCTTCTGGCTACTGCTTGCATGCAATGTCTTTTTTACATCCTTTCACCTTCGATGTATTTGTGACCTGGCTCTAAAGTGAGTCTTTCATAGATAGCATATAGTTGGATCATAGCTTTTTTAAAATTCTGCCAATCTCTGTCTTTTGAATGTAGCATTTAATCTGTCTCTATTTGTTGTAATTACTGATAAAGAGGAACTTCTGTCATTTTACTTTTTATTTTTTATATGTTTTATAATATTTTTGTCTTTCATTTTCTGCAGGCTGACTTCTTTTATTTAGTTGTTTTTTTCAAAAGGAAACTTTTAAATTCTCTTCTCATTTCTTTTTGTGTATATTCTATAGCTATTTTCTTTGGCTTACCATAGGGATTATATTTAACAACCCAAAGTTATAACACTAATTTGATTTATACCAGCTTAATTTCAATAAGATGCAAAATCTCTAATTTTTACAAAAATCTCTAATTAAAAAAAATGTGCAAAATCTCTAATTTTTATAGATATGTGGGATACATGTCAGGATTAGTTACACAAGTAGATTTCGTGTAGGTGAAGTTTGGACCTCCAACTGACCCTTGCTTCCCGGTTTAGGACCTGGTACGCTTTGTGATGCTACATGCCTTCTCCCTCCCTCCTCTCCTGACAGTGTCCATTGATCGCCGATCCTTCCCTTTTGCTAATGTAATTAATGCTCAGGTCCCGCTTATGAGTGAGAACATTTGGTATTCAGTTCTTTGTTTCTGTGATAGCTCACTAAGTATGATGACTTCCAACACTATCCAATTTGCTGCGAAGTCCATGATTTTGTTCATTATAGCTGCGTAATACTCCAACTTGTATGTGTACCACATTTTCTTGATCCAGTTCACTTTTGATGGACGGTGGGGTTGGTTCCATGTTTTTGCTATTGTGAGTAGTGCAGCTATAAACATGCATGTGCAGGTGCCTTTTCTTTAGAATGATTTATGTTCTTCTGGGTATATTTCCAGAAGTATTGTTTGATTGTAAAGAAGGTCAAATTTTAGAAGTCACCACACTGCTTTTTATAGAAGCTGAACTAGCCTGTGCCCCCACCAACATTCTGTAGCAACTCCATCACCACCCTTTTCAGTTGTTGGTGTCACAGAATAACATCTTTATATACTGTATGCTCAAAAACATAAGCTTATAATTCTTTGAATTGAGTAAGCCTCTTAAATCATGTGAACAACAAAACACGGAGTTACAAACTGAGACTGCAATTATGCTAGCTTTTAAACTAATAATCACTAAAGCCAGCAACTAAACCCTGAAGCCCAGGTTATCAGGTTACCTTCCCCTTACCACACCTTCCCTCCCCATTCTTCAGATGCCATTTTGATTTTGAAATTAAGAATTTTAAGTTCAAGACTAAGATAATGGTAAAAGAAAGTTGATAAATGAGCATTTCTGCTTTACTCCTCTGGAGGTTACTGTTATCAAGAAAAGACTTCCAGTTGCTTTTTAACAATATATTAATGTATCAAAACTGCATTTGTACTCCCTAAATCTGTACAAATAAAGTACACGTAAATACAAGGCAAAAATAAAAAAGAAACATCAGTTTGAGTGTTATCATAATAAGAGTAGCATTCAAATTCCTGGCATTAGATGAGATGACTACAAGGGAAGGTGTAAATGTAAGAAAAAAAATATCCCAAGGCCAATTCCTAGAGGTGCCTACAGTTTAGATGGCTGGAAGAAAAGTTGGACTATAGTGAAAAGAACTAGACACAAAAATAGGAAGAAATCTAGAAGAGTATGGTGCTACAAAAGTCAAAGAAGAAAAGTATTTTAAGAACCAGTGGAAAGTCAACCATGAGAAATGATGTCCAGAAGAAACTAAAATGGATGCAAAGAAATATCCATTGAATTGGACAAAATAGAGGTCATTGGTAAATTCAACAAGAGCAATTCAGTGGATTGTTGGGGTTTAAATCTAGAGAAGGTCTATTGAAGAGAGGGTGGAAAGAGAAGAACTGGAAAAGGGAAATTGAAACAGTATATTTTTTACTTCGGCAAAAGGAAAAATTCAGATGGTAGTCAAAATAAGATATGGAATCCAGGGAGAGTTTCTAAAATGATAAGTATTTGAGCAAGTTGTTAATTGCTAGGATAACTCTAATAGTAGGATGCATGGGCAAGCATAGCTGCTTAAACAGGTTAGAAAACTATGGAACTGGAACTGAGGGTACTAGTACAGAAGAGTTTCCTGTCAAAAAAAAAAAGCTAAAATGATAAGAATCTCTCAAAGAATATTAAGATAGACATTAAGGTTGCAATTTTGCTAATGAGAATTAGAAGTTTGATTCAATAGGGAATTTGGAGACTTTTTTTGAGCTGGAGTCTCACTCCATCACCCAGACTGGAGTGCGGTGGCATGCTCACAGCCATGCCCAGAGTCGACTTGCTGTGCTCCGACAATCCCTCCACCTCAGTCTTCCAGTAGCTGGAACTACAGGCACACACCACACCTGGATAATTTTTTGATTGATTGTAGAGATGAAGTCTTGCCAAGGGTCCCAGGCTGTTCTCGAACCCATGGACTCAGACAATTCTCTTGCCTCGGCCCCCAAAGTGCTAGGATTAAGGCTTGAGCCACCATGCCTGGCCCAGAGATTTTCTTTATATGACTTTGGGGGAGTGGTGAGATGCTGGGAATATAGCTGGCATCAAGCTGATGTCTTCTGCTTTAAGACTTCACTCAACCAAGGATGTTTCCACGTAGCTCATCAAAGAGGACTTTCCTATGATACAGCCCTGTAATGGCCAAAACCACTATTGGCTAAGATATCTTACAAACAATGTAAGGCTTTCTGTTTCATCAATAGATGCTCTTTTTTTTTTTTTTCCATGAGGAATAGGGTGATCCAAAGAGTAGGTTCAGAAGCCATGGTAACCTGCATACTCAGAAGAGATTCTCCGTAGAAATAACAAATCCATTTTATGCCTTAGGATTATCCAAAACATGCGTCCATCTGTTGAGGTCTGGTAAGACTTCTATATTTTTCTATGGCACAAAATGTAGAGGCTAATATTGGTAGACAACAGAATTGCTCTTCCATCATGCCTCATTTCTTTGATGATGTCAGTGATAGAATGCAGGGCATTATTAGTCTCCAAAGATTGACTTCCATAATAAAAATAAAATTCAAGTCATGATTACCATGTACCGAGTATCTGTTATGTGCCGAGGTCTACAATGCTTGCGTCACATACATTATCTCATTTATATTGACAAGAACATTGCAAGTTAAGGCATATTATACCCACTTTGCAAATGTAAACGAAGTACCGAAAGGCTGAGGGCTTTCTCCAAAGGTAAATAGTGAATAATGGTAGAACCAAGATTTGAAATCTGAATGACCTGTTGCACTATGCCAGCCTTTGTCAATAATTAACTGGTAGAATAATTCTCTAAAACATTGATTATTCCACAGACTGTCTGATTGATAAACTACAGAGACTTACTGTTGACTATCCTATATCAACAACATACTCTCTAAACAATAGTGTGACCTTTTATTTCTGTTCTCAGGCCCTCGCAAGCTCAAAGATATTCATTATACGGCCAAGGCCTCATCAGGAACTCTATTTCATCTTGTATTTAATAAAAGTATTGTCTTTGTGCTTTTGTTTTTTGATTCAAGACTTCAAAGTAGCCAAGTGTTGTCATTCCTGCCCTTCTAAATTCTATGTCAAGCCTAATGATTTTCTATTTTAAAATGTTATGAACAATTAAAAATCACATACATGAAAAGTAACCAATTACATAGTTTAAAGTAGATGACTTTCAAAAAGTAGGTATGCCCTTGTACAATAGCTAAAACCCAGAAAGAGTTTATCAAATATTACAAGAAGCTTTCTCAAATAGTACTTTCTAAATGGCAACTCTTCCCTTCTCTCAAAAGAAACCTGGTGGGCAGCTTCTGACAATGACCCCCACCTCCTACTATTTAGACATTTACATAATCCTTTCTTCCTGAGTATGGGCTTAACTCACAGATTTCTTCTAACAAATAGGATATAGTAAAAGTGTTGGGGTGTCACTTTCATAAGTAGATTACAAAAGACTGATGTCCGTTTCTCAAGCATTCTGTCTCTCTTGCCTTCCTGGATTGGTTACCCTGATGATGCAAGTTGCCATGAAGGAGAAATCGAAATGACAAAACTTTGAGGATGTTATCCAGGCAACAGAGATTGTGGAATTGAGACCTTTAGTTTAACAATGCATGATGAAGCCGGGCTCGGTGGCTCAGCCTGTAATCCCGCGCCTTTGGGAGGCTGAGGTGAGTGGATTGCCTGAGCCCGCGGGTTCGAGACCCGCCTGGGCAGCGAGACCTCATCTCTACAATAAATCAAAAAATCAGCCGGGTGTGGTAGCGCACGCCTGTAGTTCCGGCTACTTGGAAGGCTGAGGCTGAAGGATTGCCGGAGCCCAGCAGGTCAAGGTTGTGGTGGCTGGGAGCGGCCACTGCACTCCAGTCTGGGTGACAGAGTGAGACTCCAACTCAAAAAAAACACAACAAAACAAAAAAACAATGCATGATGAAATAAATCTCCAGAACCACATGAATGAGCTTGAAAAATGGATCCATCCCTAGTACAGCTTTGAGATGACTGCAGCCAGCCTGTGCTTTGTGACCTACAAGAGCCCACTAAGCAGAGGACCCACTTAAACCACACCCAAATTCCTGACCTGTAGACACTGTGAGTTAATAAATGCTGTTTCAAACCACCAAGTTTTAAGGAAACTTTTTATGCAGTAATAGATTGCTACAGAAACCTTTATGTTGACTTTTAATATCATAGATGAATAGTGTGCTTTGTATCCATATAACTTATATAGGATGTTTTGTTTTATATTGGCTTCTTGTACTCAACATAATGACTACAACTCATTAAGTTGCTGTTTTTAGTAGTAATTTATTTATATTTATTACTGTAGAATATTTTATGAATATACTACAGTTGTGTTATCCATTCTACTATTTATGAGAATTTGGGAATTTTTTGGCGCTCAGCACATATGTATGCACTTCAATTGGGCATAGAACTAGGAATAAAATTCACTGCTCCCATTGTATACATTTGTTCATTTTATAGTAGATAATATCCAAAGGTTTCTGATATGAATGTCTTAGTTTATACTCTCAGCAGTAATGTATAAAAATGTCCAGTGTTTCATATTCTTTCCTCATGTAGACATCCATGATTTACATTTTTAGTCATTCAGATGAGTATGCAGTTTTAACTGAAGATATAATTTGATTTTCTTATGTAAATAATGATAAACAGCTGGGTGGAGCATCTTTTCACATCAATTACTTATTTGGATAGCCTCGTCTTCATTTGCTTATTCAAGATTCTTGGATATTTTTCTAAGGGATCATCTGGGAATTTTTTTTGACTTGATGACTTGTATATATTTTGTGGTTGAGATAGAGCTGGTGTCTGTGTGTGTGTGTGTATGTGTACAGACATAATGCATGCATGTATAAGTATACAATGGTAAATTCGGTTTGCCTTTTTATTCTTTCCTTTCTTTTTTTTTTTTGAGTTGGAGTCTCACTCCGTCACCCAGACTGGAGTGCAGTGGCCGCTCCCGGCCACCGCAGCCTCGACCTGCTGGGCTCCGGCGATCCTTCCACCTCAGCCTTCCAAGTAGCTGGAACGACAGGCGTGCGCTACCACGCCCGGCTGATTTTTGATTTACTGTAGCGATGAGGTCTCGCCAAGTTGCCCAGGCAGGTCTCGAACCCACGGGCTCAGGCAGTCCACTCACCTCAGCCTCCCAAAGGTGCGGGATTACAGGCTGAGCCACCGAGCCCGGCTATTCTTTCTTTTTTTATCTTAAAAATGTGGTGTACAATTAAAGGTCAGGTATACAAATAGCCATTATGTAGATACCCTTGTTGACGAGGTGTGCCCCTCACTTCCCTCCCCTGGCAGTTTCCCATTACTTGCCAATCCCTTTCTTATGGTATTGTGATAATTGTTCAAGGTCAGGCTATAAGTGGGAATATGGGATACTCAGTTCTTTGTTTCTGTGATAGATCGCTCAGTATTACAGATTCCAAGTCCATCCAAATTTGTGTGAAGTTCATAATTTTGTCCTCTTTTATGGCTGTATGATATTCTATCATGCACGTGGATTGCATTTTTTTTATACAGTCCTCTTTCCCCCAAAGAAAAAAACAAACAGTCCCATTACAAAGTGGGCAAAAGATATGAATAGCCTTTTTATTCTTATATGATATGCTTGGATAAACAGGAGTTCTTGATTTTAGTAGTTAAATTTTTCTATTTTTTGTTTATAGTCAGTGGTTTTTGTCTGGTTTCCAAACCTAAAAAATATGAAAATAACCTCTTTGATATTTTCTAAAATCTTTATTTTGACTTTCACATTTAGATCTACAACAAATGTGAAATTGAATTTAGAATTGGATTTTATTGGTGGGATGTGAAATACAAGTTTTTATATTTTTCTTATGGATATAGCCTATTGCCAGTTATTGAAAAAAAAAAAACTATAGCTTTCAGTAGCCATGAATCAACTCTCCATACGTGCCAGTATCTTTCTGAGCTCTCTAATCTGCTGCGTCTATCCATTTCTTCATGTATGCGCCAATACCATGCTATCTTAATTACTCAAGCTTTATAATAAGTTATCTGATGGAAAGTTTCTTTTTAAAATTTGGTTCTTCTTCAAAACTGCCTTGATTATTCTTAATTTTTTTTACATTTTAATGTACATTTGATACACATTTTAGAGTAAGATAACCATTCCCCAAAAATATGTTTGGAATTACATTGCATCTATAGCAATTTGGGGGTACATAGTAATATAGTTTGGATAATTAGTGAAATAGTTTGGATACAGTCCCCCCCCCAAATATTATTCTGAAATTTGATCCACAATGTCAGAGGTGAAGCCTAGTGAGGGATGTTTGGGTTATCAGGGTGTCCTAATGAACAACAGGATGACTTCCTTTTTATGTAATGTTCTTGCTTTACTAGTTCCCATGAGAACTGATTGGTAAAAAGATTCTGGAACCTCCTTCCCTCTTTCTTCCCTCCCCCCTCACCATGTGATCTGCACAAACTGACTCCCCTTCACCTTCCACCATGAGGAAAGCACCCTGAAACCCCCCACCAGAAGCAGATGCTGTATAAAATTTCTTTTACACCTGCAGAACCATGAGACAAGCCCATTTTCTTTATAAATTACCTAGCCTCAGGTATCCCTTTATAACAACACAGAAAAGGGACTAAGATACATGGCATTTTAAAAAAAATGAGTTCCTTTATTTATTGTGCCTCTTTTAATTTTTCAGCAATATTTTATCGTTTCCAGTGTATAGTCCTTACATATGTTTACTTATGTCCAAATATGTTTTAAGTTAATTTATTTGAGCAAAAATATATAGACAGAAAGTGCATACCTTATAAATGTGCGACTCCATAATTTTTCACAAACTGAACACATTTGCATTGCCAACATCATATATATGTATATATATGTGTATATATATATGCATGTATATATGCATGATGACATATATATGTCTGATATATATATGTATGTGTGTGTGTGTGTGTGTGTGTGTGTGTGTGTGTGTGTGTGTGTGTGAGACAGACTCCCAAAGTCTTCCTCATGTTTCCATTTAGGCCCTCCCAACTCCTTTTCCCCCCCAGTCAAAGATAACAATTATCCAGCTTTAGTACTTTATATAAATTAAATGATAAACAAGATATGTTTTAGCTTTTAATTCTTTTTGATATTATGCTTGCAAAATTAGTCTATATTTTTGTGTGTAGCTATAGGTCATTTATCCTCTTTGATATAAAATATTTCATCTTATGAACACACTATATTTATGCACACAAGTGAACATTTGAGTAATGTCTAGTTTTTTACTATTATGATATAAAACTGTTATGAAAATTCCTGCACATTGTGCACATTATTCCTGTGAAAATACATAGAAAAATATTGCTATAAAACTGTACATTCAACATTAGCAGAAACTTAAAGCAGTTTCCTAACAATTTACATTTGCACTAGCAGTGTATAAGCATTCCAGGTGCTTTATTAGCTCATAAAATATAATATTATCTGCTTGATCTTCATTTTTCAGATGTGTAGTGGTAGCATGCCGACCACTTGGATATCCTCTTTTGTTATTTTGAATTAAATGTGTAACTGTTTTTAATATTCTTTTGTCCCACAGTCTTTTTTTTCTGAGAGCATGAGTGTCTCTGTTTTTTTAAGTAGCTTCTCATAGGGATATGGATACATTTGAATCTGCCCATTAAAACACATTTAGGTTGCTTTTATTTTTCAATGTCTCTGAGACCATTTCTGAGTTTCAGCAGCACATCATCTGTCACTTATCCTCCAATACTTATTTCAGAGCCAAACTCATGTAAGAACTCAATACTCAGGCCATTCTGTTTTGACATATGAGACATGTTAAATAACTCAAAGTTTAAGAATATTTTGCATAATCCTCCATTCTCTTTCCTAGGAATATTCTCTCTGAGATCACTTTTTTGTTCTAGTTCCTGATAGACTGCTTTACTCTGCTAAGATCATGTATTGCAAGAAAAACTCATTTTTTCTCATTCAAACACACCAATTCACACTACATGGCTTCACAAAGGGGAGAGCAGATCAAGCAGTAATTGCTATTATTTTCCTGTGACATTTTGGTGGCTTTCAAAGGCTGGTTGACAATAGACTGAGACCTTGTGTAATCCCAGGAAACACTTTCATATGGTGAAAGTGATCTGTCAGCTAGCAAATGGTAAATCAACCCAAAATAGAGATCACCATAGCAGCTCCTGTAAACATCCACTTTAGATGCAAGATATCAAATAAAGCACATGTCATTGAAGTAAATTTACAGAAGAAATGAGAGGCCATCTTATTTCCTAAGATTTCTTTCCCATCACAATTTTAAAGGCTACCAAAGAGCTCTCCACTCTACTGAAGCCCAGCACTTTCAATCTTTCTGGATGCTCTCTTCTTTGCTTATTTTATCTTTTCCCTCTACCCACTAGCTTGATTTCAGCAATAAATAAAATTTCGCTAACAAAATAATTTAGCAAAATTTTTTATTACTTCAGTTTTTGCTGATATTTACATGCTTATTTTTGTCCTCCTCTCGAGTAGACATGTCAATAAATTTTTACAAACATGCACATTTCCTTCTTTCTCAAGAATTGTGAGTCACTTTCCTGAAGAAATTCAAAAGATTATCAGAGATTACTAAGAATACTTGTATGCAAATAAACTAGAAAACCTAAAGAAAATGGAGGACTTTCTGACAACACATAACCTCCCAGGTTTGAAACAAAAAGAAATTTAAACTCTAAGAGATCAAGTAATCTCCCTGCCAAAAAAAAAAACCCCGACCAGATGGCTTCCTAGCTGAATTCTATAAGACATGCAAGGGGGAGCTAATACCAATTTTATTGAAAGTATTCCAGGCAATCAAGAATGATGAAATTCTCCCCAACTCATTTTATGAAGCTAACATCATACTGATATCAAAACCTGGCAAAAACCCAACCAACAAGGAGAGAGAATTACAAGTCAATCTCCTTGATAAACATATATGCAAAAATTCGCAACAGGATCCTAGCAAATTAGATCCAAGCACACATATCAAAGATCATCTGCCATGACCAGGTGGGCTTCATTCCTGGGATGCTGGACTGGTTCGACATTCAAAAGATCATAAATGTAATTCAGCACATCAATAGATGTAAAACTAAGAATGACATGATTTTATCATTAGATGCAGAAAAAGCAACTGACAAAATCCAGCATCTGTTTTTGTAAAAACCCCTTTAGCACCTCAGCAGAGAAGGAACATTCCTCAAAATAGTAAGAGCCATCTACAATAAACCTACAGCCAACATTTTGCCCAATGGGAAGAAGCTGGAAGCATTCTTCCTAAGAATGGGAACAAGACAAGGATGCCCACTCTTATGCCTCTTCTTCAACAAATGCTGGAAGTCTGAGTCAGAGCAATCAGGCAACAGAAGGAAATCAGGAGTATCCAAAGAGAAAAGAAGGAAGTGATGCTTTCCTTCTTTGCAGAAAATATGATTTTATATCTTGATAATCTTAAGGAGTCTGTCAAAATCCTCCCCACACTGATAAACGACTTTGATAAAGTAAAAAAAAAAAAAAAAGAAAGAAATGAAAAGAAATATATTGGCATCCACCTAGGCAGAGAAGTAAAAGACCTTTACAACAAGAACTACAAACACTGCTCAAAGAAATCATAGATAGCACAAACAAATGGAAAAACATTCCATGTTCATGGATCAGAAGAATCAATACTGTCAAGATGTCCATCCTACCCAAGGCAATCTACAGATTCAATGCAATAGTCATTATATTAAACATCACTTTTTTTAGACCTGAAAACGACAATACAGAAAAGAGCATGAATAACCAGAAACAATTCTCAGCAAAAGGAACAAAGCATGAGGTAACACATTTCCAGACTTTAAACTTTATTACAAGGCACGGTAACCAAAACAGCCTAGTACTGGTACAAGGATAGGCACATAGACCAATAGAATAGAATAGACATTCCAGAATAAAAAACAGTCTCCAACCAACTCATCTTCGACAAAGCCACCACTAACAATCACTGGGAAAGGAGACCACATTTAGCAAATGGTGCTGGGAAAACTGGCTGGCTGATGCAGAAAAGTGAAAATGTACCCTTACCTATCACCATATTAAAAAATCAACTCTATATGTATCAAAGATCTAAATGTAAATCCTCAAACTATAAGAATACTAGAATATGCCGGGCTCAGTGGCTCAGCCTGTAATCCTGTTCCTTTGGGAGGCTGAGGTGAGTGGATTGCCTGAGCCCGCAGGTTTGAGACCCGCCTGGGCAGCGAGACCTCATCTCTACAATAAATCAAAAAATCAGCTGGGCGTGGTAGCATGCGCCTATAATTTCGGCTACTCGAAAGGCTGAGGCGGAAGGATCACCGGAGCCCAGCCCAGCAGGTTGAGGCTGCGATGGCCAGGAGCGGCCACTGCACTCCAGTCTGGGCGACAGAGTGAGACTCCAACTCAAAAAAAAAAAAAATACTAGAATATAATGCAAGAAACTCCGTTATGCACATTGAAGTACGCAAGGAATTCTTGACATTGTCCCTAAAGGTAAATGCCATAAAAGCTAAGATATAGCCGGGCTCGGTGGCTCAGACTGTAATCCTGTGCCCTTGGGAGGTTGAGGTGAGTGGATTGCCTGAGCCGCGGGTTCGAGCAGGAGTATCCATCTCTACAATAAATCAAAAAAATCAGCCAGGCGTGGTAGCACATGCCTGAAATTCTGGCTACTTGGAAGGCTGAGGCGGAAGGATCGCCGGAGCCCAGCAGGTCGAGGCTGCGGTGGCCGGGAGCGGCCACTGCACTCCAGTCTGGGCGACAGAGTGAGACTCCAACTCGGAAAAAAAAAAAAAAAAAGCTAAGATAGACAAGTGGGACCTCATCAAACTGAAAAACTTTTGTACAGAAAAAAAATCAAGAGGGTAAAGTGACATCCCACAGAATGGGAAAAATATTTGCAAATTATGCATTTACGAAGGCCTAACATTCAGGACCTATAAGGAACTCAAACTAAGTGAAAGGAAAAAGACAAACCTATTAAAAAGTGGACAAAGGATATGAACAGACACTTTTCAAAAGACAACATACAAGCAGTCAACAGACATATGAAAACATGCTCTGCCTCACAATCACCAGAAAAATGCAAATCAAAACTGCAATGAGATAAGACCTAACTCTGGTAAGGATGTCTATCATTAATAAGTCAAAAAACAGGCTGGGATTGGCAGCCCAGCCTGTAATCCCAGCACTTTGGGAGGCCGAGGTGTGTGGATTGCCTGAGCCCACGAGTTCGAGACCCACCCAGGCAACTTGGTAAGACCTTGTCTCTACAATAAATCAAAAAAATTAGCCGGGTGTGGTAACATGTGCCTGTGGCCTGGCTACTTGGAAGGCTGAGGTGGAAGGATAGCCTGAGTCCAGCAGTTCGAGGCTGCGATGGCCAGGAGCATGCCACTGCCCTACAGTCTGGGTGACAAAGTGACACTTCTACTCAAAAAAAAAAAAAGAAGTAAAAAAACAACAGATGCTGGTGTGGATGTGAAGAAAAGGGAATGCTTCTACACTGTTGGTGGAAATGAATGCAAGCTAGTTCAATTTCTGTGGAAAACATATGGTAATTCCTAAAAGAACGGAAAATTGACCTTCCATATAATCCAGTAATTCCTCTCCTGGGAATATACCTGGAAGAACACATATCTTTCTACAAAAATGAAACCTGCACACACATGTTTATTGCAAGCTATTCACAATAGCAAAACCGTGAAACCAATTCTACTGCCCATTGCAAATGGACTGGAGAAAGAAAACGTGGTACATATACACAATGGAGTATTATGCAGCCATAAAAAAGGACAGAATCACAGACTTCACAGCAAATTGGACGGAGCTGGAGGCCATCATACTAAGTGAGCTAGCACAGAAATGAAGATCTGAATACTGAACATTCTGATTCATAAATGGGCCCTATTAGTCAATTAACATAAGGGAGGGATCAGCAGTCACTGGGTACTGCTAGGGGAGGGAGGGGTGAATGAGTGTGAGGAGCACGTGACAACACCTGGGGTACCTCGTACACCCTCATGGGGGAGTGAGGGCCCAGTGAGAAACACAAACTGCACTTGCACGAGGTCTACATAGGTGGTTAGTGCTCACTGTATCCCCTTTCCTATAATAAAGTGGGTTTTTTTTTTTAAATTGAGGTTCAGTTAAAAATAAATCTTTGTTTAAATTTTTGTAATGTTATCTTAATATCTATTCTGTTATATGAGAGAAGGGAGCTTGTTTGGAAAACAGTGAGTTCAAACAGAGCTCAGACACTTTGCTGATTTGGAAACTCTGTGGCAAAATGAACCACAGAAGGACAGAGGCGCACACAGCTGAAATCAAGCCACCTATTTTAATAGCTCTGGGACTTTGGTGACGTTTCCAGTCAAGCAGCCATTGCTTATGCCAGGAAATATTTCTGACAGGTGAAACACAGATGGCCCACAATGGAAGAATGTGATGTCTACAGAGAGTCTGCAGAAGCATGATAGGGACAGTGGTTTAATTGTGTGAAGAGTTTTTAATCAGTCTGTCATAAAATTAAGTTTAAAAAATGGGCTGTGTCTTTGCTAGAACAGAAAGGCAGCTGATTTCTTAGAAATGAGTCAATTATGAAAGTAACTCTTCACTGCTTTCAGTTTCCATCTCGATTACATTTACAAAAAATGCCATTTCATGCTACCTTGAATGACCTGAGGGATTATTTTTCTGGCTGGACAACTATTATCTCTAGCGATTCTAAAACATGACTGACAATGTGTGCAATTTGGAGGGAGCAAGGGGAGAAACATCACATTTAAGAGTCTCAACACCTCTCAGAAATATTATTCAAGGACAAGAATATGGCATTTAGCATTTTACATTTTTCTACCCACAGATTAATCATTTTAAGTTGCAGGGAGTTTATTTTTAGGGCCGATGGCATGACCAAGACTAATATTTTTACACTTCCAATTCATTTTCAGTGTAGTAATCATGATGAGTTTTTTTATAACACAAATTAAGTCATTTTTTTTCTGCACAAAAATCTACTGCAGCAAAACTAAAGTATAGTCTCTCCCAATGAACTGCAAGATCCTGCACAAAATGGTTGCACACCCATCTCCTCATTCTGCATTATCTGATCAGCTTCACTGCATGGACCCTTCATTCAGTACCAAACACTTCAAGCTCTTCCTCATTCAGGAATTGTATGCACACACTCTCCTACTTTGAACTCACCTCTCTCAATTCTTTCCTAATTTTACTATTAGTAGAAATTCATCTTAATTCTTATTTCCTCAGGGAAGAATCACTGACCAACTAATTTAAAGTCCATCTTCCCTTCCTTTCTAGACATCTGTACTACTATTTCTTCTCTGAAGAAATTCGAATATTTCATCTATTGGTATAATTTGCTTAATACCTCATTTCTGCACTAAAAACTTTATGAGCATAGAAACCACAACTGTTATGTTAATCACATTATCTTTGATACTTTCTTTATGCATTCCAGAGTATTCAGTACACATGGCCAGTAGTCAAAATGTATTTATTTAATGACTGAATGCAATTATGTTTAAAAATACCGAGTTTGATTGAACTCCTGGCCTCAGAACCATACATGAGTTTTTCTTTCCGTAGTGTGAACATGTGAAAGAGAATATGGAAAATGTGTCTACAATACTCAAAATGTGAAATAATGAATGTTAGTGTTGTGTTTCATGCTGTTGTCATTATTAACATTGTTATCTTATATTAGTTTTGCCTTTATTGTTATTTGATTCAAAATAAGTTGCTATCTTTAAGAGATAAATGCTATGTAAAACCAAGGCTGGGTGTCGTGGCTCATGCACTATTGGAGGCTGAGGATGGAGAATTGCTTGAGGTCAGGAGTTCAAGACCAGCCCAGACAACAGAGTGAGACCTTGTCTCTACAAAAAAACAACAAAAAAAGTAGCTATGCATTATGGTGTTTGCCTATAGTCCCAACTACTTGGGAAACTGAGGTGGAAGGATCATCTGAGCCCAAGGAGGAAAATCACAAGCTGTGATTGTGCCACTGCATTCCAGTCTGGGCAACAAAGGGAGATGCCAACTCAAAAACAAAACAAAACAAAACAAAAAAACAAGTAGCTGTAAGAATTTTTCTTAGATTTGTTTTGTATGTATACTAGAGTTTTGGATTTTATTCTGAGTTCAGTTATTTACTTAATATTTTTCTGAGTAAAAATTTTAAAAGCACAAGAAACTTCTGAGTTTGATAACATGAAACATTTTTCTCCACAATACATCTATACATCTTTTTTAATATTGAAAAAGATTAATAAAATAAACATTCCTATCCATTTATACAGCAACATGAAACAGAGAGTGGGTATGTATAGCATATGCCAGTGAGTTGAACAATGGTAACCTTCTCTTCTCCACAAATAGTGATGATGTGATTTAAACATATTTTTTATATCAATATTTTTTATTTTGATATTGTGGGGTACAGTTTAGGGTTAGGTATACAAATACGCTTTGTTCAGGCACCCTTGTTGATAAGGAGTGTCTCCCCATCCCCAGACAGATATTGACTACCATTAATCCCACCTCCCTTTCCCTCCCCCCCATAGTTTCCCACCACTGTCAGTCCTTTTTTTTTTATAGTATTACAGTGGATGTTCAAGGTCTGCTATATGAGTGAGAACATGTGATACTCAGATCTTTGTTTCTGTGAGATGTCACTCAGTATTATTGACTCTAGTTCCATCCAGGTTGCTGCAAAGTTCATGATTTTGTTCTTTTTATGGCTGTGTAGTATTCCATCATGTATATGTACCACATTTTTTTAATCCAGTCCTCTTTTGATGGATAGTATGGCTGATTCCAGGTTCTTCCTATTGTGAACAATGCTGCGATAAACATATGTGTGCAGGTATCTTTTTGATAGAGTGATTTGAGTTCTTCAGGGCATTTTCCCAGTAGGGGGATTGCAGGGTCATATGGGAGGATGATATTTAGAGCTTTTAGGAATCGCCACACTGTTTTCCACAGAGGGTGCACCAGTTTGCACTCCCACCAACAGTGTAGGAGTGTTCCCTTTTCACCACACCCTCTCCAGCAGCTGTTATTTTTTGAGTTATTGATAATTGCCATTCTGACTGGAGTTAGGTGGTATCTCAGCGTGGTTTTGATTTGCATCTCCTTGATGATTAGTGAGGTTGAACATTTCTTCATGTGTCTGTTGGCTGCTCGGATGTCTTCCTTTGAGAAGTATCTGTTCATATCTTCTGTCTACTTTATAATGGGGTTGTTTGTTTTTTTCTTTTCAGCATGTTTGAGTTTCTTGTAGATCCAAGATGTTAAGCCTTTGTCGGACCTGGAGTTGGCAAATAATTTTTCCCAGTCTGTAGACCGTCTCCCTGCTCTCTTGATAGTTTCTTTGGCTTTGCAGAAGCTTGTCAGTTTAATGAGGTCCCATTTGTCTATCTTATCTTTTTTGGTCTGTGGGTTTCAGGTTTTGTTCAGGAATTGGATGCCAGTTCCAATTTCCATAAGGGTGTGTCCTGCATTTTCTAAGGTTCTTATGGTTTGAGGTTTTACATTTAGGTCTCTGATCCATTTGGAGTTAACCTTTGTGCATGGGGATAGATAGGAGGGGTCCTGTTTCAATCTTCTGCATGTGGTCAGCCAGTTTTCCCAGGACCATTTACTGAATAGGTTCTCCTCTCCCCAGTGGTAGGTGGTGGGGGCTTTGTCGAAGATGAGTTGGTTGAGAAATTGAGGTTTTGCTTCTGGAATCTCAATTCTATTCCATTGATCTATATGCCTGTTCCTGTACCAATACCAAGCTGTTTTGATGATTGTAGCTTTATAGTAAAGTTTGAGTCTGGTAATGTGATACCGCATGCTTTGTTTCTTTTTTGTTGAGGATTGTTCTGGCTATTCTTGGTCGTTTGTGTTTCCATATAAATTCCTGTATTGTTTTTTCTAGGTCTGAGAAGAATGTTGCTGGCAATTTGATGGGTATTGCATTAAATCTGTAGATTACCTTAGGTAGGATGGACATCTTCACAATGTTGATTCTTCCAATCCATGAGCATGGGATATTTTTCCACTTGTTTGTGTCATCTTTGATTTCTTTTAGCAGTGTTTTGTAGTTTTCATTGTAAAGGTTTTTCACATCTCTCGTTAGGAAGATGCCAAGGTATTTCATTTTTTTGTGTCACTATTGTGAATGGAATTGTGTTTTTTATTTGGGTTTCTGTTTGTTTATTATTGGTGTAAAGAAATGCGATTGTCTTTTGCACATTTATTTTATATCCTGAGACTTTGCCAAAGTCGTTTATCAGTGTAAGGAGGTTTTTGACTGATTCTCTTGAGTTTTCAAAGTACACGATCATGTCATCTTCAAAGAAAGATAACTTGACTTCCTCTTTTCCTATTTGGATACCCCTGATTACCGTCTCTTGTCTGATTTCTCTAGCCAGGACTTCCAATATTATATTGAACAGGAGGGGTGAGAGTGGGCATCCTTGTTTGGTTCCAGTTTTCAGGGGAAATGGTTCCAATTTTTGTCTGTTTAGGAGTATGCTGGCTGTGGATTTCTTATAGATGGCTTTTACTATTTTGAGGTATGTTCCCCGTATGTCTAGATTTTTGGGGGTTTCTATCAAGAAGGGGTGTTGGATTTTATCAAAAGCTTTTTTTGCATCTAATGATATAATCATGTGGTTTTTGTTTTGACATCTGTTGATGTATTTAATTACATTTATGGTTTTATGAATGTTGAACCAGCCTTGCACCCCAGGGATGAAGCCTACTTGGTTATGATGGATAATTTTTGAGATGTGTTGTTGAATCCGATTTGCTAGGATCTTGTTGAGAATTTTAGCATGTTCACCAAAGATATTGGCCTATAGCTCTCTTTCTTTGTTAAGTCTTTACTTGGCTTGGGTATCAATGTGATGTTAGCTTCGTAAAATGATTTGGGGAGAGTTCCATCTTTCTCAATTGCCTGGAATACCTTCAGTAGGATTGGTATCAGCTCCTCCTTAAATGTCTTGTAGAATTCTGCTGGAAAGCCATCTGGACCTGGGCTTTTTTTGTAGGTAGTTTTTTTATTATGTAGTCAATTTCCTTGATTGTTATTGGTCTATTTAGAGTCTCAATTTCTTCTTGTTTCAACCTAGGCAGGTTGTGTGATGTCAGAAAGCCCTTCATTTCCTTAAGGTTTTCAAGTTTATTTTCATACAAGTGGACAGAGTAGTCTCTAGTGATCTTTTGTATTTCTTGAGGGTCAGATGTGACTTCCTCTTTTGTGTTTCTGATTGTGTTTATTTGGGCTTTCTCTCTCTTTTTCTTGGTCAGTCTAGCTAGGGGACCATCAATCTTGTTTATCCTTTCAAAGAACCAGCTTTTTGTTTCACTGATTTTTTGTATTATCTTTTTGTCTTCTATGTCCCGGATTTGGGCTTTTATTTTGGTGATCTGGATTCTTCTGCTGAAATTAGGGTTTTGGTGGTCTTGTTTTTCCAGCTTTCTTAGGTGGGTTGTTAGGCTATTAATTTGTGATCCTTCCATTTTCTTCATGTGAGTTTGTAGGGATATAAATTCCCTCTTATTACAGCTTTTAAGGCGTCCCAGAGATTTTGGTAAGATGTTTCTTCATTTTCATTTTTTTCCAGGTACATTTTAATCTCTGTTTTGATTTCATTGTTGACCCAGGAGTTGTTTAGCATCATGCTGTTTAGTGTCTATGTCTTTGTGGGTTTTGGGGGGATCTTGTTGGGTGTTAGCATTTATTTTTATTTCACTGTGGTCCGAGAAGGTCCCTGGTAAAATTTCGGTCCTTTTAAATTTGCTTATACTTGGTTTATGGCCAAGTAAGTGGTAGATCTTAGAGTATGTTCCATGTGGTGATGAATAGAATGTATGTTCTGTGGTCTTTGGATGGAGTGTTCTGTAGGTATCAATTAAGTCCATTTGGTCAAGAGTCACATTGAGGTTTCAGATCTCGATACTGATTTTTTGTCTTGATGATCTGTCTAGGGTTGTGAGTGGGGTATTGAAGTCCCCAGCTATGATGGTGTTGGAGTCAATATCTTTTTTTAGTTTACCCAGAAGCTGCTTTATGAAAGTTGGTGCTCCTATGTTGGGTGCATATATGTATAGGATGGATATTTCTTGTTGCTGAATTGAACCTTTTATCATTATGTACTGGCCTTCTGTATCTTTTTTATTTTTGATAGCTTAAAGGGTATTTTGTCTGAGATTAAAATTGCCACTCCTCCTTTCTTTCGTGTTCCATTCACCTGAAAATTTGTTTCCCATCCTCTTACATTGAGTCTGTGAGTGTCCTTTCTAGAGAGGTGAGTCTCTTGAAGGCAATAAATTGTTGCTTGATGATATTTTATCCATTTTGCCATTCTATGTCTTTTCAGTGGTGCATTTAGTCTGTTCACATTCAAGCTAATTATTGAAATGTGAGAGTTGATCCCTATCATAATGTTCTTACAGAGTTGTTGTTCTTTCTGTTTGTGTTGTCTTTCTTTTGTTTCTGGAGTTGGTTCATGTGTGTTTTTAATCTTTTGCCTATACTCTTGTGAAGAACATTGTTGTTCTTTTTTCCTTTTCTTCTGTGTTCAATACTTTCCTTTTTTCTTTTTCTTTTTTCGAGTTGGAGTCTCACTCTGTCACCCAGACTGGAGTGCAGTGGCTGCTCCCAGCCACTGCAGCCTCGACCTGCTGGGCTCTGGTGATCCTTCTGCCTCAGCCTTCCGAGTATCCGGAATTACAGGCGCACCCTACCACACCTGGCTAATTTTTTGATTTTACTGTAGAGAAGAGGTCTCGCCTGCCCAGGCGGGTCTTGAACCCGCGGGCTCAGGCAATCCACTCACTTCAGCCTTCCAAAGGCGTGGGATTATAGGCTGAGCCCAGCTATACTTTCTTAAGTGTTTCTTGTAGAGGTGGTCTGGTGGCAGCATAGGTTCTTAGGGTTTGGATATTTGGGAAAGATTTCAATTTTCCCTCACTGATGAAGCTTAGCTTGGCTTGGTAGGTTATTCTCTGTTGAAATTGTTTATCTTTTAGAACTTTGAAGATAGGGCTCCAAGCTCTCCTAGCCTGGAGGGTTTCTGTATTTAAATCTGCTGCTATTCTAATTGGTCTTCCCTGGCAGGCAGTCTGATCTTTTTCTCTTGCTGCCTTTAGGATTTTTTATTTTATACCTACTTTGTTTAGGCAAATTATTATGTGTCTGGGAGTTGGTCTTCTCATATGTTGTCTTTCACGGGTTCTCTGAATCTCTTATGTTTGAATTTTTGCATCACTGATGAGATGAGGGAAGTTTTCTTGAATGATTTCATGAAATGTTTGTTCCAGTGTGGAACAAACATTTGTTCCTCTCTGTTTTTCTCTCTCTGCCTCAGGAAGGCCAATTACTCTTAGGTTCGGTCTCTTGAAGTAATCATTCATTTCTTGAAGGTTTTGTTCAGTCTTTTTGAGCTTCTTTTCCATGTTTTTGACAGTTTGGGTTAGTTCTGTGTTTTGATCTTCAAGCTCTGGGATTCTTTCTTCTGCTTTGCTAATTCTGCTTTCCATGCTTATTAGTTTGTTATTTATTGCCATCACAGTATTCTTTACTGCTGTTATTTCTGACATCAGCTCCTTCCTATTTTCCTCTTGTCTCTCCTCAATTTTTTGAATTCTCTCTATTAATGCCTTGATGTCTGGGTTTGTTTCATGTGACCAGTCATTCTGGGGGCCCTTCATTGTTTGTGTTCCGAAGTCTGTTTTCTCAGTGTCTGATCTCCCAGGGGTCTGTGTGAGACCTATATTCTTCTTTTGGTTTTTCTTCATTTGTGCAGTTTTTTTTTGTTGTTGTTGTTGCTTTCCCTTCCCTACTTTTTCCTTCCCTCCACGTCACCATCTTCTTTAATTCTGTTATTCAGGGGTGGAGGGGTTGTTTTTACTTCTGTTTGTTCAATCTCCTATTCTTCTTTATGTATGCCATCTTACTTTGTTCAATTCTGGAGTTGCACTGTTGGTTGGGGATGGTCCTTTTTGCAGTTTTGAGATTTTCTTAAGGGGGCAGCTGTGATTCAAAATCTATCTGCAGGTCCTGGTATCTGCCGATGGGTGCATGAATAGTCTGAAACCCGCTTCCCACTGCCTTGGAATCTGTCCGTGCAGTGGGTTGTAGGTCTACTCCCTGAAATAAAATGCAGTTAACAGAGGGAAGAAAATGGAGCAGGCAGTGGGGGGAATTGGAAGGTAGAGAGAGAGAGGAGTAAGGATGAAAACAGAGAAGTGTAGCAACAAATGGAAAGAGAGACAAAAATCGAAACACATAAAAACAATAGACCACGGCAGCAAACTAATTAACTCCCATACAAAAAAACTAAAACATACAATGTTACTAACGTACAAGCTTACCATCCTCCTTATTGGTGTGCTATTCCTCTATACAAAGATATGGTTTGCAGAGAGAAGAAAAGAACAGAAGAGAAGGAGAAAAAAAGGGGGGGGGGGACAAAACGGAAGGAATAGAATGAAGTCAGTAGACTAACAGAACCAATCAAGCACACTCTGAGACTTTTCATTTAAGTCAAATGTCCTTTCAGCTCTGATTTCTACCTGTCTTTTCAGGCTGGTAAGTTTGTTCACTGTTAGGATCAATTGCCCCTGGCTTGTTGTGAAGGGCAGTTCAGATCATCACTCACTTCACAACTGCCCCGTTCACCACTCAGATCTGGCCTGTGTCTGTCAGGCTTCCATTTTTCCCCTTTCAGTGTTGTTACCTTGAATCACCAGCAGGTGGTGTTATCCCTTGTTCCAGATGGTTTTTATCTCAGCTGCTCGCCAGCCCCTATGGGGAGGGAGATGTTGCCTCAAGGCACACGGGAGGAGACCCACAGCCTGGCAAGACATCACAGTGGTAGTAGACCTCAGCAGATCTTGCTCGCAGAGGCTTCAAGGTCTGAAGTCATGAATTGTCTCAGCACGGGCCGTGCAATGTTTAATGGCTGCCTTGGCAGCAGCAGCTGTAGGCACTGACAGTGTGATGTGGAATGGCTGCCTCGGCAGTGGAATGGCTGCCTCAGCAGTGGCAGCAGCAGCAGCAGCAGTGGTGGTGGCTTGCCTCAGGCACAGGAGGTGCGATATGGAATGGCTGCCTTGGAGGTGGCGGTGGTGGCGGTGGCTATGGCTCATCTCAGGCACTGGCTGTGCGATGTGGAATGGTTGCTGGCTACAGTGGCAGCGGCAGCAACAGCAGCTACAGTAGCTGCCCAGACTGCGGTGATGCCTCAGCAGTCTACGGTCGAGCGCCGTGTGAAGAGCAGGCTGCCAACGATGGGATCTGCAGCCTCCAGGGAGAGAACCAGAGTCTCTTTGTGTTCTCCTCGGTGGAGAGTCTCACAGACCAAGCTGCCCCATCGCCATTTTGCCGGAAGTCTAAACATTTTTTTAAGGTTAAAAAAAATTCTCTAGACTTTGTTAAGTGGCTTCTTCAAAACTTTCTTCAGTTGTTACAACTGCTTAGATCCTGAAACATCTATTAAAAACTGGAATGTGATTGAATAGCAACAGTTCTAATTATTCTAGCTCAGTGGATCCCAGTGGAAGGTAGACTGTAATTTTGCCCCACTGAGATATATTTGTTTGTCACAACTAGGTTGGTTAGCACCATGGAAACTGCTGATATGAGGTGGTTAGAGACCAAATGCTGCTAAGTATCCTGCAATGTGAGAAATAGCCTCTATAAGAAAGAATTATGCAGCCCCAAATGTCAGTTGTGTCAAAGTTGTGAAACATTTCGTAGAGCTATAAAAGAGAATGGACTGTTGCTACATGCAACAAAAATAATTCTCGGAAACAGTGTTGAGCAAAAAAATCAGTGACAAAACAATATGTGAAGTTGCATAACATGAAGTTCAGAAACAGACTTGGCTTTTTTTTTTCTTTTTTTTTTTTGGTGGTAGAAGTCAGAGTTAATATTGGGTAACTTGAACTAGAAAAGCTTCTGAGATTCCAGTAATGTTCTGTATTTTGATCTGAGTGGAAGTTACACAAATACACATACTTATAAAACCTCAGGTACCTGGACAGCAAAGATTTGTGCACTTTATTGTATGTATGTTTGATCTCAATAACATCATTTAAAAAAATAAAACTTTGTAGCTTACAGAAAAATGCAGATCAGAAAGAAATGTTTAATAGTGTCTCACCAGCAAACTTTTGGCCAAGTTTATAATCAGTTCTAGATCAGATCTCAATCTGTAAGTTAGGTTTTCTGCCAAGGAAGAGAAAGGAACCAACTCCATTCTCATTATAGAAAAAAAAATACAGACAATACTTTCAAGAACCTAGAAAACACACACACACAGTCGCAGAGCCATGAAAATAGAAATAAAATCTCTTATTCCTTATAGAAAGCACAACCTAAATCAACATGCCAGATTAAAAGTAAAACTCTGGACGTACATTAATTCGGCTTTGTTCAAGTGCTGAAACAGTGATAAAACTGTTTGGAAATAACAATGAATTAAAGGCACAGTCCAGACGAGTAGAGGCCATGTGACAGCAGAACATAGCCAACATAAAGCTAGAAATCTTATATCAACCGTAGCAGAGATGATGCTGTTAGGTACAAGTAATTTGGATCATTTATCAGTTCTTTGGCAAAACAAAACCAGAAATCATCACATTCCCACCATATTTTATTTATAATTGTATGTAATTATGTTTGAAGTTAAAATGTTTATCTGGAATAGGCTTAATCTTTTGTCACTGATGCTTGGTTGATTTTACAAAGTTTTTATCTAAAATTTTGGTTTAGTTGGATATAAG
The DNA here is from genome assembly GCA_027257055.1 of Cephalopachus bancanus. Taxonomy (NCBI): domain Eukaryota; kingdom Metazoa; phylum Chordata; class Mammalia; order Primates; family Tarsiidae; genus Cephalopachus; species Cephalopachus bancanus. Next base: position 63,266 of record JAPVLO010001048.1, read on the forward strand.
ACACATTTTCCCAACTTGGCATATAACTAAAGTAATTTTTATTTTATTTTATTTTATTTATTTTCTAATTAAAAACTTGAGAAACTCACTTGTCCTTATTACTAGGAAATTACACCTCTCCCTTCAATTTTCACTTGCCCAATGCCCAATAGACCTAAGACTGAATCCAAATGATGCTAGTACTGCTTCCAAATGCCAAGCAATAAGGTGTAAGTAGACAGTATGATTGGACTACCAGTATCATGTTTTGATCACTGACACGTGCTACAAAAATTCAGTACATTGAACTCTAGTATAACCATGGCGATGTCATTGAGTGATCTCTGCATTTTAATGATGGTGTTCAATAAGATCCAATGTTGATCTACATCCTCTTGTTTTAATTTAAAAGTTCAATTGTTTTCCCCAAAGTATGACACCTTGCTACCACCTTCAGTCATGAAAGAAATTGTAATCAGACACTCACAGGAGCCTTTGAGCACTTCTGTTGTATCAATACCATGAACCCATACTGTCAGAGTCCCACTCCAGCAGGATCCAGGGTCTCCTGAAGGAGGAACGGAGTCAGAGTTGAAGGAAACACTTCAGACAACTGACTCTGTTGTGAGCAGGATGGATGCTGTTTATTGTCAGTTGAGGGTGAGCTTATATCCCTCTTCACAAGGAAATATCCACACAAAAAATTCCTAAGCTGATAAATCATTAATGCTAAGCAAATCACATGAAATCACATGATTTTAAAACATGCTCCAGGAAGGTTTGATGTGTTCTCCTTCATGCTTAACAGCTTTCTGGAAATTGTTTTTACTCCAAAATAACATCATTTTAAACCACACAAATCCTTAAAATAAAACTTTAAACTTAAACACCTTAAACTCATACCAAATCATAAAAACTTTTAAATAAAAACTAAAACAAAACTTATTCCTAAAATCATATTACAATTCTTATAACAATTCTAATTCTCAACTAATTTAACTTCTATATTTAAACTAATCTCGGGAAACAAGTTTTTCTACAGCAAAGTCTCTGGGGGCTAAGATGACAATTTCTGACCCAGGGCCTTAAAACAATCCATGCTTGAAGTACTCCAGGAAGATCTCCAGGTGCACATTCTTCCACGCAGCTGTATATTCTTTCACGAAGGAGGAGTTTTCCCTCAAGGCTGTTTGGTCTTCAAAGTTCCTCAATTGCTCTTTCACGAAGGAGGAGTTTTCCCTCAAGGCTGTTTGGTCTTCAAAGCTCCTCAATTGCTCTTCCTCCTCCAAGTCTCTTTATTGCCTTTTTCTTATCTTGAAACATTTTATTCCTAGAAAAACTTAAAAGAAACTTTTAGTGATGTTACTCAAGCCCCAAAACTATTCTTATAACTTCTTATAATTTTAATATAACCTATTCTACTTACTTTAATTCCACATCTAAACTACTTAATTAAATCCCAAAATAAACCTAAATCTTTAACTCATAACAACTTACAACTCACCCAAATACTACTAAATATAAACTCTAAACCTTATGCTTAAACTTATAGCTTATTTTAAACTTATACCTCTAATAAACCCTATATAAAAATACTATAACTACATTAACCTAAATCAAATAATAAATGAGTATATTTAAAACAAACTTTCACTCAAACAGTATTTGTAGCTCATAATCAGGTGAAAAAAAGCTTCTTTGACGTGCTTCAGAGTTTAACCATTGCATATGTTAGAAAAGGCCAAACGGCATAGTGGGAGGTGGAAAAAGGAACAATGACGTTCCTAAGTTAGCTGTGAGTATTTTGCATAAACATGCTGTTTTCTTCATGCTCAACTGTACAGAATTCTTTGACCGTATCAACAGCAAAGGTGGAAGACAGAAGGGCCTCAGCTGCCCGGACTCGCTTTGCGGCCCAGGGTCTTCAACCCACCTGGACTTTGTCAATCAGCGGGCTCCCAACACCATACTATTTACTTCCTTCTATTACATCTCATTAGCATATTTTTCAAGTATGAGAAAGCTCTATCAGGGTCAATCCAGCCAACCTGTAATGTTTCTCAACAATCAACTCATAGGAAAAACAAGTGAATAACCTGGACTCCTTAAACAAATTGGCTCATGTCACAGCAGAACTTTGTAATCCAAGAAGTGTCAAGAGGGTATTTTTATTAGCTACTTAGTAGAGTTTCCTCTTCTTCTGAAAGAGAAGGAAGAAGAGGATCACTCAGACCAACATTGCTTGCTTCCCTGGGATTCAGTGTGCCCATAAGAGATTGACTGCCCTGAGGTCTTCTTTCTCAGAAAGATCCAGCAGTCAGAAAAACAATGGAAGAAACCAGTCATGCTTTACCTACAGTTATCATGCTATCTAGCAATTCCAAAACATCCCTACTTCATGCACAATGAATGCAATCAAGATGGCAATATTTATAAAAAGCTCACATCATAGGATGTACTTAAGCAGTAGAACTTATCCATATACTTTTTTTTCAACTGTTGAGGTAACTTTATGAGAAGTTCAGAATCCAGTTGAGAGGTGTGGTACTCCAGACAAGCTTAAAGGTGAGAACACGTGCATCAAGATCGGTCCTTCATCCCTTGGTCTGGGAGTGGGGGTGTAGCGAGAAAATAGAGAGACCATGACACCGAGACTATTATAGGAAGTGGCAACTTTATTACACTGGCAGGCTCGAGGGCTAACGCATCCAAGTTGAGCCCCCCCAGAACGGGAGAAGTGGGGTCTTATAACCTTGTTTAGGTAAGGGAGGGGGTCATGTGAGTGATTACGTATTTTCTTTGGAATTTTACAAGGTTGTACTCAGAAAAATCAGATCTTTTCAAAAAACAAATGGTTTCCAGGAAATGCAAAGAGTAGGACTGTAAACTGTTAACTTCAAATAGGGGTTTTGGATAAGTCTGTGAATTAGTTACTCTTTTGCATTTCCATGAAAGCTATCAGTCTCTGGTCATTTGGCTTTTTCAAACAAAACTGGCCTGGTGGGTCTTTAAAGTTTGCCACTTGACTTTCAAAAGGAAATACCTTTAACTGCTACCAACTGCCTTTTCTGCCACAGGGTTAGTGGGAGACAGTTTGTCATCCCAAGTCATTGCCATGGGGCCAACTGCTGACTCCGAAGCAGTTATTCATGTGTTTCTACGTTCATTCACTCAATCATACAAGAAATATATTTGAGTATTTGCCACATTCTGCCACAGGGGGTGTCTCAGTAATACCATTCTTTAGTAGAAGGAGACCTTCAATTGTCTAGTCTCAGGCAGGTCTCCATCACCACATAAAATCCCTGGTCAGTGGTGAAGTGAAGTTAAAGAATAAAGACTGGCCCTAGTCAACACTGTAGCAAGAATGCAGAAGCTGCACATGATGATGGGGAGGAGTGGGATGGAGTGGTGGCAAATACTAAGGAGTTGGAACAAGGAATTGAACAGCTTACATATACTATTAAATTAAAATTACAAGCCTATCAAGGAAGACTAGATCCCACGCCTGGAGAGGGTCTTTGTACTGTGTCATCTCTTGGCAGAAAGCAAAAGGGCAAGAGAAGGCAGACGAGCAAGAGCAAGAGAAACAGGACAAACTCATCCTTTCATTGGAAACCCACTCCCGCAATAACTAACTTACTCCTATTACAACACCATTAATTCATTCTTGAGGGTAGAGCCTTTATGACCTATAAGCTGGTAAAGGTCCCACTTATCAACATCATTTTAGGATTCATAAAGACTTCTGCACTTTCTGTGAGACAACATATGACCTAGCATTAGCAGACTGCAGAAGGCTTCCTCCATCATTCTCTCAAATCTGTAATGGTGTTGGTGATGAAACACAGGGTTATGTTTTCTCCAAAGTTGTACTTTGTACAATGTTCAGTAGTATTAGTAAAATCCAAGTAATTGCTACCATTATGGGGTCCAACAATATTTCAATTCCTGTGATGCATTCCTTAAACATCTGATCTCACTCATATGTACCAGAAGCTATAACTTAAAGAATATTATCCCCACTTTGCAAATAAGTAAATGTGTTTCTCAAAGACTCAGTGTGTGAGTCATAGAGCCAGGATTTAAAACCTAAACAGTTAAGCAAAATGGCAGAGCAGAAAGTTCTAAGACTTTATCTCCATGGAGCTGTCAAAATATAACCAAAAAAATGGCTAAAATAATCTTAAAGGAGTCAAAGTTCTGGGAAACAGTCAAAGGTCTAGAGAAACCAAGCAAATGTTTAATTAAGAAAAAAAAACCACACATGGCCAGGCTCGGTGGCTCAGCCTGAATTCTGCACTTTGGGAGGCTGAGGTGAGTGGATTGCCTGAGCCCGCGGGTTCAAGATCCGCCTGGGCAAATTGGTGAGACCTCATCTCTACAAAAAAATCAAAAAAATTAGCCGGGCGTGGTAGCGAGCGCCTGTAGTTCCAGCTACTCGGAAGGCTGAGGTGGAAGGATCATCGGAGCCCAGCAGGTCGAGACTGCAGTGACGAGGAGCGTGCCACTGCACTCCAGTCTGGGGGACAGAGTGAGACTCCAGCTCAAAAGAAAAAAGAAAACACACACATTCAAGATGGTAGAAATTCCTTGACATTTTGTTGTCACCTTCCTTATCCACTTCCCTCTGTTGCATGGTCTCGATTTGAGAAGGTGGCAGTTCAATGTCCAATTCCTTCCCTTAAACTGGAGGGAGCAAAGCAGACCTTACCTTATAACATGCTAACCTTCTCTGGGGTTACCTTTTCTGGTCTTTGTTTTGCCCAACTTGGATTTCAGGTAGCAATTATTTTTTGGATATGATACAAAAGTATAGAAAACAAATGAAAAACTAAACTATACTTTATCAAAAGTAAAAATTATTGCTTATCAAAGGATGATATCAACAGAATAAAAGAAAAAAATCAGCCGGGTGTGGTAGCACGCCTGTAATTCCGGCTACTAGGAAGGCTGAGGCGGAAGAATCACCGGAGCCCAGCAGGTCGAGGCTGCGGTGGCCGGTAGCGGCCACTGCACTCCAGTCAGGGCGACCAAGTGAGACTCCAACTCAAAAAAAAAAAATTAGGAAATAAAGGCAAAGATAAATACGCATCCCTCTAAGTAACATTATCTAAAAAATATTCAGTATTGACATTGTTCCCAATTCTTGTTCAAAATTCCCCCACACAAGGGCCCTCTCCTAACATAACTACCTTTTGTTCTACAGGATTTAGCTGATTGGTCTAATTTGATTTATTCAGTCAAATTAGAAAGTACTTGGATGTACATATTTTTGTGTGTGTAGAAAATAAATGAATCAAGTATATGATAGGAAAATTAATAACTAGGGTATGCTCTGAGAAAGATGTGGTATATGAGGACAAAAGGGGTTCTCCTCCTCCTTCCTCTTCTCCATTCGCCTCATCAGCCTTCTCATCTATGGAAACATTGATCATTAAAAACCAGATTCTAAATATTTTAGGATATGAAGGCCAGGGGGTCTCTGTGGTAACTACCTAGTAAGAGCTTCCATAGATTATAGAAAATGAAATGGGCCTGGCTGTTTTCAAATAGGGTTTTGTTTACAAATGCAGGCAGTGCGACAGATGTGGCTGATGGGTCACGGTTTGCCCACTCCTCATTTAGGTTAATGTGATGCTAATACGTGCTAGGGGTTATCTCCATCTTGCAGGTATCATCATCTTACAGGTTAGTGATCCAATTCCAGAGTCACTGAATGTCTGCTTCTAGGGCCATTGGGGTCAAAGAGTAAGTAAAAATCCTTATTTTTTGAGACAGAGGTAAAAGTAATGTATGTATTTCATCTATCTGAGTATCACCCAGGTGAGTTCTTGCCTGGGCCATGAATCCATGCATTTGTACAACTAATTTTCTACCTCCCAACGACATAACATTGTCACTTGCTCCTAGATAAGCCAAAGAGAAACAAGTGGGGGTGGAACATAATCAGTTGTCATGGGGAAGAGGCTGGTATTGTTGAGGAGACACATGTCCAGGTCTGTAGGACCCTGGAGTGAGTAAGGAAGACTGGGATGCTTGTCTTGATGACTCCAGCTAGCCCAAGTGGGTAGGAAATGCTGAAGATTATAAATAAGATCTTACAAGGGTACTTCTGCTTGAATTTGCTAGTCACGTCGTGTCCACTCCAAGTGCAAATTAAGAACAACATTGTTCTTCATGGATGCAGCACAAGGCTCTACCAAGAGATAAAAGTTTGCAGGCCCTGCCATCATGTGGTAACTCAAAATCATACTTTATTTAACAATATAAGAATGAGTGAATTTTCATGTGAAAATTCTTTATTGCTATCAATAAACAGAATATAAAAAATTTGATTAATATAATGTAGGAGTTCACATATACAAATACATTCTCCTAATGATAATGCTGCTTCCATATGTTTCCTAAATTGAATATTATCAATAGTGTAGATGCTTTAAAGGTTAATTGAAATGCTGAGAGAGGTAGTAAGGTCATAAGCCCCTGTGGGGAGAATGTGTTTTATTTGGGCTTTCTCTCTCCAAAAAAAGACCCTTGGTTGGGTATAGTTCATTTGGAAAGTGATGACAGGAAGGGAAAATAGAAAGAAGACAAAAGAAAGAAAAATAGAAAAAGAGAGAGAGAATAAGACAATGAGAATCATAAAAGCCAGAAAAAATGAATTATTGAGGTGATTGCCATTGTTGGCCACTGGATATTCATCCCAATGTGGATATTCTGAAGTATTATGTAGAATGCGTTTCAGAATTGTTCATTTGAAGGACAATGTGAGGTATTTATCCACCAAACCACATTTTCTATTGATTGAGAGTTGTCAAAGGATCTTTAACTTTCCTGAATGTAAAGGCTATGCTTGTGCAAAATAGGACATTTTTTACAGTTTGGAAAAAAAGCCTGAGTGAGAAAAGGAGAAAGACATGGGAGCATGTTTGAAATGCACTGTGAAATGGGATTGAAAATAGAGGTAAGAGGCAGAATGAGAAGAGATTAAACCTTGGAGAAATTTAAGGTGAGGATTTGAGAAATATGGCAGACTAATCTGAATAATCCACTTAAACAAAGCCTTGTGCTGAAAACAATTTAAAATACTGAATTGAGAAAAAGTCTGATCATTTAAAAAAACAATACAAGTATGGCAAACTAGTAATAAATGGCATCCAGGGCAGCTTCCAAAGGAAATTAAAAACCCAAAGGGTTAAGTGGAGCATTGAAGCTATGTTTTCCTGACAGCATTTGCCAATCAAGGAAATGTGCCATCAGTTTAAAGGATTTATGAGGTAAAAGTCAGAGTTTGTTCAAAGAGTCTAGTAAGAGATATTATATATGAAATCAGTGATGTTACATACGAAATCGGTAATTCTTAACATTTACTGTGAAGAAGTATCAACTGAATGCTCTTAAGAAAGACTTGAGTTCTGGGTCTATCACCAGAGATTCTGATTTAATAAGTGTGAAGTTGAGACTGAGCATGAGAGTTATTTTAAAGTCTTCCCACCAGGTGATTCTAATTTTAGTCAAGGATGTGAATAACTGAAGTACAATTTCAGCAAAAATGCAAACTAGAAGTAAGTCTGCCACCATCCTCACTCCCGAAGTATTGTGCCTAAGATCTCTCTGGTGCATTGTGGGAGAAAAAAAAGTTATAAAAACATCCCTGAGGAGCTACAGTGACAAGCCAGCTATTGCATATGTTTGTGTTGGGATTTGTTTTAAAATGTAGGTTTATTATTATTCAGGTATGGTGAGGCCAACAGATCAGAAGATAACTGCCATTGAAACATAGTTTATTATTCACAGTTCTCAAGAGAGGAGGCATGACTCAACCTATAGGATCAGATGGTAAGCATGAGGGTCAATCAGAAGCCATAGGGAGTAAGGTGAAATATGGGCAAAAGTCTTTATTGTGGTTTGGTTTCTGCAGCAGGGATGGGTCAGACATGGTTAGCATGATTAGGACTTCAGTAACTTCCACAGGGTTTCCCATTGTTTCATAATCTGACTCTGGGGTAATTAGGGCAGGTGTAGCCCTTAGTGTAGGAGTAGATGGAGAAGGGGTTTGGGGTATTGGCTCTGAATTGATTAGTTTGTATATGAAAGGCACACTTGTAGGCTGATCCTTCATTATCTCTAAGAATTGGCTGTCCCTGGAAGGGCCATTTTCTCCAGTTAGCAAAACCCCAAGATGTTGAAGCATTATGTACAGAAACTAGAAGCTGTAGTGATTATAGGGTTATAACTCTTCAGTCGTTCAAAATCAGAAGCCAAGAGGGAGGATTAAGGAGATTCTAGACGAGTTATATTTCTAGGCACCTAAAAGAACTACATGTAAATCTTCTGCAAAGGAAGGTAGTTCTCCCCAGCCCTCATACAATACTCACAAGAGATGTGGGAAGGGAAGATGCAGATTAGAGGATAGAAAGTAGCAGATATGTAGGATAAATGAATCTACAGAGTTACTGCATGAGGACTATTGGTGATAAAGCTGTACTGCTATGGGATTCATTCTAATTAAGTAGATTTTAGCTGTTCCTGCAAAGAGAAACAATCTGACATGATGGATGCATTAATCTGCTTCACTATTAGTAACTTTTTTATTTATATGCATACCATAAAATCATGTTACATATTTTTTATGCATAAAATTTATTTTTAAAAAATCCACAAGAAATTCTAAAGAGAAAAAATAACTAAGATGAAAGGGAAACAATAAGCAATAAACAAAAAATACACAAACAAAACATCTAGAACAACAAAGATCAAGAGAGACTAGCAAAGTTTAACCATATTTATTCAATACGATTACAAATTCATGGTCTTTAGCTGTTTAGCCAAATAAAAAACAAATGTAAGCATTTGCAAATAATAGGAAACTATATGAAGTGACATAGCAGGTTTTTAAATGAAATGGAAACTTCTTTAGATAGAAAGTTGAATAGCTGACATAATAAACACAAAATATAAATATATTCTAAAAGCAGAATAGAGATGTCTGAATAAAGAATTTGTGTACTGGGAGACAGTTCAGAAAAAAATATTCTTAGTGTAGCGCGCACACACACACATACCAGAAGATATGGAAGAGAAGTGAGACATCTTAGAGGATAACGCAAAAACATCTAAACCATGTTGAATAGTTATTCCAGAATAAAAGATAAATGCAGAAACAACATTAATGAAATATTGTTTGATACTTTCCATAAATGTTGAAAAGAAACCAAATCACAAATTCAGGATGACCACTTAATCGAGCAATACTTTGAGATGAATGAAGACAAAAACATGACACAGCACATCAAAAGTCAAGCTTCAAGGAAAATCTGCAGCTATAAACACCTCTATCAATGATTAACCAACATGCAGAATTAAAAAATAGACCACTTCATCAGCTGTCAGTGAGATTGTAAACTAGTTTAATCTCTACGGAAAACAGTATGGAGATTTTAAAACTAAAAATCAAATTACCATTTGACATGGCAATCCCACTACTAGTGATCTACCCAAAGGAAAAGCAATCAATATATTAAAAAGAAACCTATGCTCATATGTTCATTGCAACACTATTCACATGAGCAAAATCGTGGAACCAACCTAAAGGCCCAACAAACGATTGACTGCATAAAGAAAATGTGGTATATATATAGCATGGAATACTATGCAGTCATAAAAGAATGAAATCATGTCCTTTGCAGCAAGATGGATGGAGTTGGATACCACTATCCTAAGTGAACTGACTCAGAAACAGAAAACCAAACATTGCATGTTCTCACTCACTTGTGGGAGCTAAGCAGTCACAAAGATGGAAATAATAGACACTGGGAACACCAATAAAGGGGGAGGTGGGGAGGGGAGCTAGGGTTCAGAAATTACCTATGGGGTACAAGTTTTTTTCTCTGAAAAAACCCCACCACTACACAATATGTCCACCTGAAACCCCACCACTACACAATATGTCCATTTAACGAACATGCATATTTACTCCCTCCCGAATCTAAAATAAATATTAAAACAAAACAAAACAGGCTCACCTCAAGCAGGGAATAAAATTGTAGTCAACTTACGTTCCAGAGCTCCCCAAAAGACCAGGCTGAAAATAGACTACAGCTGAGACCACGTACCTATTTAGATCACCTCTTAGCTTTTCCTAACTTCCTTTTATTTCTTTCTTCTGAGAATACTCAATTGAGAAATCACATGAACCTTACAAAAATTAATAAGATCAGAAAAAAATGCTACGAACAACCTTATGCCTACAAATTAACCTACATGAAATGGACATAGTCCTAGAGAGACATAGATTATCAAAATCGGCTGAAGAAGAAATAAAAATTTGAATAGCCCTATATCAAGATATTAAATTAAAAATTTAAAGAAGAATTAAACCAATCTTTCACATACTCTTTCAAAAATTGTAGAAGGGGAATCCTCTCAATTTAGTCTATGAAGTCAATTGTTCTGATAACAAAGCCAAATAAAGACATCACAAGAAAAGAAAGCTAAAGATCAATATCCCTTATGAAGACAGTTGCATGCCCTTTGTTTTGTCCCAGTTGAATCCATGACAGGAGTCGCCCCAAAAGCGGTGTCAGGGGAGTTTCCACAAGTGGGTTTCACAAACCCATGTAAAATTGGGCCGGTTGGGATTCCAGAGAAAGGAAAGAAAGGAGCACTAAACACCAGACTGATTAGTACAAAGCATTATTTAGGGTAACTTACTGAGTGCTGCAGTGTATCCCTGAGAGGACAGCAAAATTAAAGGTCGTTCTGCTTACATATGTCTCGAGAAAGGGGGGACTATATGGCTCCTTTCATATGACATGTCAAAACAACCAAAACTATTCTGAGATACTAGGTGTCAGGACAGTGTGTACATCAAGAAATAAGGAAAGAGGCATTGGTAGAGAGAGGAATTAAGGTCATATTCTGTTTCTTGGCCTGAGTGCTGAGTATACAGTTAAGTTTGCTTAGTGACAGTTATTAAACTGAACACTTACCATTTGTTTATTTTTCTAAATTAAGTAATGCTTAATTCTATTTTTTAACTTAAAAAAACACACTATATCCACAAAAAAGCAAAAAAGATTCTTTTACTTTTTAAATTATATTTCCACAGTGAAAAGTATGAGAGATAGAAATTATGTTTTACTTGACAACATTTTAATGGTGATATGTACAAACTGCTATGACAATCATAGAAGCCTACTAGATAATAAGCCCATTAACGACTTTTAAAAATTTGATATTTAAGTAGTTCCTCTTACATCATCATTACAAATTAACATATCTTTAATTTTCTAATGATGTTTTTGACTTCTGTTCTTTGCAGGTTGTTTGACAATTGAATGATTCAAAAAAGTATTGAGATTGTATTAATATTATCACACTTTACGAGATTATGATTTTATCAACATACATACATAAATTATGCTTGTAATTAACATGCACTGGAATAAAAAGAAAACAAAGCTTTTAATTATATTATGGACACAGCAGCCCCAGGAGAACTATAGTAACAATCTCTGATTAGTGCTGACAAGAATGTTTTGATTTTTACAACTATTGAATAAATAAATAAGTTTAATTCATAATAATTAGAATTCCACTTCTTATGAGTTAGTTGTAGGAGTAAATAAGCAAAGAAATAATCTTTTATTTTTGCTGTAACTGCCGGGGAGCTGTGAGATGGGAGAACTTCTATAACGATATTAAGCTCTGGCCACAAGAGGGCGCTGTGAAGCGTGGCGCATCTTGGTCTCAAGGCAAGAAACCTAACACCCACTCAGAGCTACAAGAGAAATCACTGACAACACCTTCATCACTAGCTGCATTCTTTCCAGATTACGTGCAGTTTTCTGCTATGGGCAAGGAGGATAAATTAGAAAAAAATGGGTCATCAGTGGTAGTACTTTTCCTGTGTGTTTACTCAACAAACATACCTCTTTTCCACTTTAGGCCCCTGATGCTGAATACTCAATTAAAACAGCTCCTTTGGATATGTTAGGGAGAATTGAGTAAGCTTCTTTCTCCTATCCTTAGCTTTCCTAGTGACCTTCAGCTCCTACCAGAATAACATATGACAACACAACTGTTCTGGAACTATTCAGCCTTTTATGATCTTAGAATGTTATATGTATTTATTGAAGTAACACTCACCTGTTCTCATCTATACAAAAAACGTGAAACAAAATTACAAGGTCTAAGGTTCTGTGACAACTTTGTACATGCCTAAAAGGTAAAACTATGTCATGTCTGTAACAATATTTAATGGTGGCTTTTGCATTATTTTATATATATTTTGAAAATTCATGAATCTTTCCTATAAAATACTCATTGGGGTTGGAATAGATGGTCCAGAATTAAAGGAAGTATTTATAATGATAAAAGAGGGGAAATTATCCCACCCAATGAGTGACAAAAATCCTTTGATCACATACTATCTAACGACAATTCTGAGAGAATGAAGCTACAAGATAAAGTCATCAGAGGGAATTGTATGTTTTCACAGCCAATATAAGAATATGCTCAATGATGTAAATGTTTTATAACTTAGACACACATGCAAGATTTATTTTTTCTTGTATTTTTGACTGAGATAGATTGTGAAATTTAGTGACAAACTCTTTAATGCTTTCATATAGCTAATATTACTTAAGTCTTTTTTAGGAGGGATAGAATTATTTTTTAAGATAATATATCTTAAAAGCAGATAACTAAAAAACAGAAAAGTTAAAACTATCTAAAACTGTCTTTCTCAACAAGCATGTTTCCTGTGGAGGTTTTGAAATGATGTCACAGATTCTTAGACTCTCCTCCTTTCAAGAGGAAAATGTTAATTTCCCTACTTTTGGGTGTAGGTTTGTTTTCATCAACAATTTCTAACCATTTGGATATGGAATAAGTGTATTCACTTTTTACATTAGAGATTTTTAAAATCATCATCTTCCACCTTGGGATTGTGCTTTCTTTCTTATGAATCACTTACTCTGGAGGAAGCCATGTCATGAGCACCCTTGTAGAAAGGCTCATGTGAGGAGGAACTAAAGCTTCATGCTAATAGCCATGTGTCTGAGTTTAGAAACAGACCACAACCCTAACCAAGAATGCAGCTCAGCTAATAGCTCAATTGTAGCCTCATGGCAGATCCTGAGTCTGAATCATCTAGCTAAGGTGCACCAAGATTCTTGAAAAGAATCTCACCCTCCAAAAGTGTAGATAATAAATATTTGCTGTTGAAAGCTATGTATTATGTTTGGGAGTAATTGGTTACAAAATAAATAACTGCTATGGATTTTGGCATCTGAGAATGGGGTGCTGAACTATCAAAAATCTGAAATATGAGAGTGACTTAGAAATGGGTCAGTGTGCTAAATGTCTTGAAGAAGCTATTAATAGAAAATGCTTAGTCTTTGCTAAGGCAGTGGGTGAAGGTCTGCAGAAAAGTGAGGTAAATATTACTGGAACCTGGAATCGGGACTATCTTTGCATTATATAGCAGAAAGTTCAGCAGTATTGTTGCCTATAGTTCTATGAAAAAGTATAAAGTATACCTAATGAACTGTATGACCTAGGAGACATTTCCAATGAAACTGTTAAAGGTGCCATCTGGATTCTTTTTGCTGCTTATAGTAACATGTAAGGAAAAGGAAGTAACTAAAGAAAGAATTGTTAAATATAAAGAAGTCAGAAACTGATAATTTTGAACATTCTTAGCTTCTTAAGATGGCAATTGTTGCTCAAACTAAGAAATGTCTTTTAAGCAAAGAACCAATCCAGGAAGGGCATTGCCAGTAAAACAATGGGTCAAACATGAAATTTAAAAAATGTGATCAAAAAGTATTTGGTTAATACACCAGAAATATCAAAGCCAGTTACTCAGAGTTAAATAAAGTCAGTTAAATAATCTGAGGAAATGTACAGTGTGTATTACAGATGCTGTCAATCAAATAATGGGACTTCTGGAAAGTTTAAGGGTATCACCTCTTAGATTTCTCAGCAGAAGTCCAAGGTAGTGATGGTTTGAAAAAAATGATAGTGTTTTCACATAATTTTACAATCAAAAACATTATTCATTTGACCTGAAAGTAACAAAAACAGTACAATAAGTTGCCTTTGGGTTACCAAATTCTACGGGAATATAGCAATGAAAAAGGAAGAACTACTGAAAGAACAATGCTGAGAGCACAGAGCAATGCATTGAGAAACATGAACTATCATTCCCAGACCTAGTGACACTATCAAGAAACTTCCAACATATATTTGATTGGATTTCAGAATTGCTATGAGCCAATTACTTTCATATTCCCCTTTTTGTACAGAAATGTCTATGGCAATTATCCTATGTGTGCCCCACCAATGTTTGTTGGGTGTTTAGAGAAACAGATATTAGCCTCTTAGTTTGAAATAAATAGAAATTATATGAGACAGAGAAAACAAAAAATAACTTTTAAAAAATAAACAGAGCCCCAGAGAAATACCACTAAGCACACCAACATGAAAATAATGAGAGTACCTGAAGAAGAACAGAGAGAAAAAAGACTAGAAAAACATATTTTAAAAATTAATGGATGAGAAATTTCCAAATTTATTGATGTTATTAATTTACACATTCTTAAGTTCTACCAATTCCCAGTAAGATAAATTCATAGAGATACACAAATACACACATTTACTAAAAAGTAAAATAAAATTTTGAAAGCAGTAAGATAAAAATGACTTGTCCCTTATAAGGGTGTACCAATAAGATTAACTGTTGACTTTTTATCAAAACAGTGGAGGCCAAAAGCCAATAGGATACCACATCAAAAGTGCTCAAATTATGTATGTATGTATGTATGTTTGTATGTTTTGATTGACTTAGATTTGGGGTCCTACTCTGCCACCCAGACTGGAATGCAGTGGCACAATCATGACTCACCACAGCCTCAAATTCCTGTTCTCATGCAATCCTCCCATCTTTGCCTCCTGAGTATCTAGGAGTACAAATGTATACCACTACACTCAGCTAATTTTTTACTTGCTATTTTGAAGAGACAAGGTCTTACTGTATTGTCTAGGCTGCTCTCAAGATCCTAGGCTCAAGCAATCCTCAGCTGTCTAAATACTAGGATTACAGATGTGAGCTACTGCACTCAGCCACATTTTTAAAACCTGTCAAACAAGAATCCTATATCCAGCAATGTTATCTTTCAAAAATGAAAGCAAAATTACATTTGGTTAAACAAAATCTGAAAGAATTTGCTGCTAACAGATTTGTCTTACAAGAAATAATAAAGAAAGTTCTTCAGGTTAAAAGCAAGTAACTCTAGACAGAAATTTTAATCTACACACACATATACAAAAGAGTACTGAAAAAGTAATTGCAAAATTATAAAAGAGAGTATAAATGTAAATTTCACATCATTTTTTGCTTTAACTGATTTATTTTAAAAGCATAAAACTATGTCTATATAATTGTATCATTGGGCTGATAACATGCAGAAATGCAAAATCTTTTGCCAAAAACAGCACCAAGGAGATAAGTGGGAACAAAGATGTATTGGGCCAAAAAATGACTTCATATGTTAATTTGAATTCATTGGAACAAATGAGAACTTGAAATGATAAATAAGAAGGTTAATGTAACAAAGGCTGTATCACTGAGCAACATAATTAAAGAAAGTGAAAAAAGGGAGAGGAAAACCATCACAAATGAAGAAGAACCAAAGGAAGTACACAGGTCCCATACTCATACTGGAGAAGACAGCATCTGAGCATACAGAATTCAGAACTCAAACAATGAAAAGCGACCAGAATGACTGGTCTCAAACCACAAACACAGATATCAGGATATTAAGAGAGAATGAATAGAAATGAGGAGAGACAAGAGAGAATGAAGGAGTTGATAACTGAGATGACAGTAATAAAGAATACAGCAAATGAAATAAACAACAAACTGACAAACATGAAAAAGCAAAATTAACCAAGCAGAGAATCTCGGAGCTTGAGAACCAAAATGGGGAACTAACCCAAACTGTTGAAAACACAGAAAAGAAGCTTAAAATGACAGAACAAAGTCTTCAAGAGATGTGTGATTAAATCAAGAGGCCAAATCTATGATAAATCCTGAGAAGGATAGAGAGACAGAGACAACCTTGGAACAAACATTCCATGAAATTATTCAAAAAAAACTTCCCACAATTCATCAGAGACATGGCCATTCAAACACAAGAGATTTAGAGAACCCCTGAAAGACAATAAATGAGAAGACCAACTTTTAATAATTCATATACACAAAGTAGATACAAAAGAAAAAGTACTAAAGGCAGGGAGAGAGAAAGGTCAGACTGCCTACTGGGGAAGACCTATTAGAATAGCAGCAGACTATCTATAGAAACACTGCAGTCTAAAAGAGACTGGAGTCCAATCTTCAAAGTTCTCAAATATAAATTTCAACCAAGAATTTCCTACCTAGTTAAGCAAAACTTCATCAGTGATGGAGAATTCAAATACTTCCCAGTCAATCCCTAACAGTTTATACTGCCCACAGACCCACTCTACAAGAAATGCTTAAGAAAGTATTAAACACAGAAAAAAAGACAACCACACTCTGTCCAAGAGTGAAGGAAAAAGATTGAAAAAACACACACATATATCAACCCAAATATCAAAAGAAAACCAACCAACCAACAACAAATCCTATAAGATCCTCATACTAAAGATGAACTCTCACATATTAATAATTAGCCTGAATGTGAATGAACTAACTGCATCACTGAAAATACAGAATAGCAAACTGGTTAAAAAAAACACAATGCAACATTATGCTGTCTCCATGAGACTCATCTCACCAGAATGTACATTCATGGACTCAGAATTAGAGGATGTAAACAAATTTTCAGTCAAATGGAACAAAGAAGAAAGCAGGAGTTTCAATCTTAATATCAGACAAAATATCCTTAAAGCTATCAAAAATTTAAAAGGACACAGAAGGTTACTTCATAATGATAAAATTTTCAATCCATCAATAAGAAATATCCATCCTAAACATATAATATATATGCATCCAACATAGGAGTGTCAACTTTCATAAACTTTCATAAAACAGCTTCTAGGTAAACTAAAAAAAAAGATATTGACTATTATAACAACACTATCATAGCTGGGGACTTACATACCTCATTTACAACCCTAGATAGATTATCCAGGCAAAAATATAACAAGGAGATCTGGAACCTCAACTTGACAGAAAACTCTACTCAACAGCCATGGAATATAGATTCTACTCATCACCACATGAAATGTACTCCAAGATCGACCACATCCTCTGACATAAATCAAGCATAGCCAAATTCCATAAGATCAAAATACAGCCATGCATCTTCTCAGGTCACAGTGGAATACAAGTAAATATCAACACCAGCAAAGCTACCTCCAAGCCCACAAAGACATGAAAACTAAACAGCATGAACTAATGGTTCAACACAGAAATCAAAGCAGAAATTAAAATATTTCTGGGAAAAAAGGAAAATAAAGACACATCTTACCAAACCTCTGGGGTGTCATGAAAATAGTACTGAGAGTGAAATTCATTTATTTATGAAGACACATCAAAAAAATGGAAAGATCACAAGTTAATGGACCAACAAATTACCTAAGAGTCCTGGAAAGACAAGACCACCAAAACCCTACTTCAGCAGAAGAATCCAGATCACCAAAATAAAAGCCCAAATACAGGACATAGAAGACAAAAATATCATAGAAAAAAAATCAATGAAACAAAAAGCTAGTTTTTTGAAAGGGTAAACAAGATTTATGGATCTCTAGCCAGACTGACCAAGAAGCCCAAATAAACATAATCAGAAATGCAAAGGATCAATTCACAATGGACCCCTAAGAAATACAAACAATTATCAGAGATTACGAAGCACACCTATATGGAAACAAACTCAAAAATCTAAACAAAATGAAGGACTTTCTAACATCGCACAACCTCCAAAGTTTGAAATAAGAAGAAACTGAAACTAAATAGACCAATAACAACCCAGGAAATTGATTCCATCATAAGAAAACTACTGATAAATAATGTCCTTGATCATATGACTTTCCAGCAGAGTTTGACAAAACATATAGGGAGGAGCTGATACCAATCCTACTTAAAATATTCCAAGGAAACCAGAAAGATGGAACTCTCACCAAATCATTTTATGAAGCTAACACCATACTGATACCCAAACTGGGTAACAGTCAAAAAGAAAGAGATCTACAGGTCAATGTCCCTGATGAACATAGATGCAAAATGCTCAACAAGTTTCTAGCAAATCAAATTAAATGACATATCTCAAAAATCATACACCATGACCAAGTAGACCCCATTCCTGGGATGCAGGGTTGGTTCAACATCTGAAAAACATAAATGCAATTAAATACATAAACAGATGCAAAAATAGGAATCACATAATTATATCATTAGATGCGTAAAAGGTTTTCAATAGAATTTAGCATTCCTTCTTGATAAAACCCCTGAATGCATAGGCATAGAGGGAACATATCTCAAAAGAGTAAGAGCCATCTACAATAAAGCCCAAAGCCAACATATTGCTAAATGGACAAAAATCGAAAGCATTTCCCCTGAAAATCGGAACAAGACAAGGATGCCCACTTTCACCCCACCTGTTCAGCATACCATTGGAAGTCCTAGCTAGAGAAATCAGATAAGAGAAGGAAATCAGGAGTATCCAAATAGGAAAAGAGGAAGTCATGTTATCCCTCCTTGTTGACGATATGATTCTATACCTTGAAAATCCAAGAGAATCTGTCAAAAACCTCCTGGCACTGTTAAAGGACTTTGGCAAAATCTCAGGGTGAAACTAAGCATGCATTCTTTTTTTTTTTTTTTTTTGAGTTGGAGTCTCACTCTGTCACCCAGACTGGAGTACAGTGGTCACTCTCGGCCACCACAGCCTCGACCTGCTGGGCTCCGGCAATCCTTCCGCCTCAGCCTTCCAAGTAGCTGGAATTACAGGTCTGCGCTACCACGACCGGCTAATTTTTTGATTGTAGAGATGAGGTCTCGCTGCCCAGGCGGGTCTCGAACCTGCGGGCTCAGGCAATCCACTCACCTCAGCCTCCCAAAGGCGCGGGATTACAGGCTGAGCCACCGAGCCCGGCGTGAAACATGCATTCTTATACATCAACAGCAAACAGGCAGTAAACCAAATACAAAGCACAGTCTCATTAACAATAGCAACAATAACAGCAAAAAGAAATATCTTAGCATCTTTCAAACCAGAGAAGTGAAAGACCTTTACAATCAAAACCATGAAACACTACTCAAAGAAATCAAAGATGACACAAACAAATAGAAAAACATTTCATGCTTATGGATCGAAAGATTCAACATTGTTAAGATTTAATGCAATACCCATTAAATAACCAACATCATTCTTCTCAGACCTAGAAATGACAAATCAAAAATTCGTATGGAAACATAAACCATGAGTAGCCAAAACAATTCTCAGCAAAATAAACTAGTGGAAGGTATCACACTTCCAGACCTTAAATTTTATTATAAGGCTACAATACCCAAAACAGCCTAGTATTAGTGCAAGAACAGACATGTGGAACAGGATAGAGTAACAACCATTGTGGAGAGGAAAACTTATTCAGTAAACGGTGATGGGAAAACTGGCTGACCGATTGCAGAAGATTAAAACAAGACCCCTACTGATCCCCATACACAAAAATCAACTCCAAATTGATCAAAGACCTAAACGTAAAATCACAAACTATAAGAACCTTAGAAAATGCAGGAGACACCTGATGGAAATTGGAACTGGCAACCAATTTCTGATCAAAACCTCAAAAGCCCATGCCATAAGAGATAAGATAGACAAGTGGGACCTCATCAAACTGAAAAGCTTCTGCAAAGCAAAAGAAACCACCAAGAGAGCAGGGAAACAGCCCACAGAATGTGAAAAAATATTTGCCTACTGTATATCTGACAAAGGCCTATCATCCAGGATCTATAAGGAACTCCAACATGCCCCCCAAAAAAATCCCTATTAAAAACTAGGCACAAGATATGAATAGACGCTTGCCAAAAGAAGACATATGAACAGGCAACAGATACATGAAAAAATGTTCAGCCTTATTAATCATCAAAGAAATGCCAATTAAAACCACACTGAGATATCAACTAACTCTAGTCAGGATGGCCATCATCAATAACTCAAAAAACAACAGATGCTGGAGAGGATGTGGAGAAAAGGGAACACTTCTACACTGTTGGTGGGAGTGTAAACTAGTACAACCTCTGTGGAAAACAGTGTGGCAATTCTTGTAAGATCTAAAAATTGACCTTTCATATGAACCAGCAATCCCCCTCTGGAAATATAGCTGGAGGAACTCAAATCACTAAATTAAAAAAATACCTACACATGCATGTTTATTGTAGCATTATTCACAATAGCAAAAACATGGAACCAACTGTGTTGCCCATAGAAAGTAGATTGGCTTTAAAAAATGGTACATATACACAATAGACTATTACATAGACATAAAGAAGGATAAAATTAAGAACGTCACAGTAACTTGGATGGATTTAGAATCTACAATACTCAGTGGTCTATTACAGAAACATATAACTGAGTACCACATGTTCTCACTCAGAAGCAGACCCTGAACAATTATCATAATACTATAAAAAAGGAATTGGCAGTAGAGGGAAACTGCCAGGGGAGTTAGGGGGCAAATATCATCAATAAAGGTACCTGATCTCAAATCAGGCGAAGTGGGGACCAAAGTGAGGCTGAAACTTACCTGTACAATGACCATTTGTATGTCTAATGTTGAATTATACCCCACATCCTTAGAAACAGTCATAAGATCATTTAAAAAATGAAAATTCAACGTTATAAAATATTCATATAATGCAAAGGAAAGCAGTAAAGGAGAAACAGATGAGCCACAATGACTTGAGACTATAGAAAACAAGAACTAAAACGGCAGATATAAATCCAACTATTTTAATAACAAAAGTGAATGGATTAAACAATCCAGTGAAAGGCAGAGATTGTCATATTAGATTACAAAAAAAAAACAGTATCCATCTATACACTCTCAACAGGACATATAATTTACAGTCAAAATTACAAATAGATTGAAACTAAAAGGATAGAAAAGCTGCATCATGCAAAATATGAAAGCTGGAGAAACATTTTGTAATGATAAAATAGTTCATAAGCTATATATAACAAGTATAAACATATATAAACATAACAACAGAGCACCAAAGACACAAAACAAAATTGACAGAAATAAGGAGAGAAATAGGCAATTCAACAATATTAGGGACTTCAGTACCACACTTTAAATAATTAGAAGGAATAACTAGACAAGATTAACAGGGAAAAAGAAGACTTAACACTATAACCAGCAGACCTAACATACATCATAAATACCCCAATCAATAATGGTGGAATATCTTTTTACTCTCAATTGCACATGTAATGATTTCTTGGACAGATTTTATACTAAGCCACAAAATTAACTTCAATAAAAGTAAAAATATAGAAATAATACAAAGTATGCTCTTCAACTATGATGGAATGGAATTAGAAATCAGTGCAGAAAGATATTCAGAAAATTCACAAATATGTAAAAATTAAACAATATATTCTTAAAGAAACAATGGGTCAAAAAATCAAAAAGGAAACTAGGAAGTACTTGGAAATGAATTAAAATAAAGGCACAGCATACCAAACTTATGGAATACAAATAAAGTATAGCTTGAAGGAAAATGTACAGCATTTGATGTCTACATTTTAAAAGAAGAAAGCTATGAAATCAATGATCTAGTTCTTTATCTTAATATACTGGAGAAAAATGAGCAAATTGAATCTAAAGCAAACAAAAGGAAGGAAATAATCAAGATTGGAGCAGAAAAAGGAAATTAAAAAGCAAATCCATGAAACCAAATTGACAAATTTTTCGCTAGATGGACCAAACAAAAATTAGGAAAGAACTTCTAGAATCAGAATTAAAGGGAATATTGTTACCACTCCTATTAAGCTAACAGTTATTATAAAGGAATACTATGAAAAATAGTATGCCAATAAATTAGGTAAGTTAAATTTAATAAGAAAATTCCAAAAGATACAAACTACTGATAATTAGTAAGAAATAAACAATCAGAGTAGACTTACAATAAGTAAAGAAATTGAATTAGTAATTTTTTTAAAAAGTCATGCATGAAGTAAAGCCCAAGTCCAAAAGTCTTCACTAGTAAACTCTACCAAAGAATTAAAGAATTTATGACAATTCTTCCTAAATTATTTTAAAGATTAGGAGAAAAAGGAGTATTTACCAAATTGTTTGATGAGTAATAACTTGATATCAAAACCAGATAAAGACATCACAAGGTAAGAAAACTACAGGCAAATAACTCTTATAAACAAGAACTCAAGCCGGGCTCGGTGGCTCAGTCTGTAATCCCACACCTTTGGGAGGCTGAGGTGAGTGGATTGCCTGAGCCCGCGGGTTCGAGACCTGCCTGGGCAGTGAGACCTCATCTCTACAATAAATCAAAAAATTAGCCGGGTGTGGTAGTGCGCACCTGTAGTTCCAGCTACTTGGAAGGCTGAGGCGGAAGGATCGCCGGAGCCCAGCAGGTCGGTGCTGTGGTGGCCAGGAGCAGCCACTGCACTCCAGTCTGGGTGACAGAGTGAGACTCCCACTCAAAAAATAAATAAATATATAAATAAATAAGAACTCAAAAATCCTCAATAAAATATCAAATTGAATCCAATAACGTTTATAAAGAATTATACACCAAGTAGTATTTATTCCATGCATGTAAGGTTGTTTTAACACATAAAATGCAATAATTGACAAAAGCAGCATGATCTCAACATACACAAGAACTAACTAGGCACGGTGACTCAGACCCACAATCCCAACACTTTGGGAGACTGAGGTGAGAAAGGTGCTTGAGCCCAGTATTTCAAGACCAGTCTAGACACAGAGAGACCTTGCCTCTACAATAAAAAAATACGTAAATAAATAAATAGCTGTGCATGGTGGCATATGCCTATAGCCCCTGCTACTTCAGGAGGCTGGGGCAGGAGGATTGCCTGAGCCCAGGAGATCAAGATAGTGGTAAACCATGATTGTGCCACTGCATTCCAGTCTGGGGGACAAAGTGAGAATCTGACTTAACAACAACAACAAACAACAACAAAAATAGACTCAGGAAAAACATTGCACAAAATGCAACAACCTTTCGAGAAAACAAAACAAAACAAAATATGTAACACTAGGAAGAAAAGCGAATTTTCTCAATATATAAAGGAAATCTTTGGAAAACCCACTACTAACTTCATGAAGAAAGGCTGAAAACTTTCCTTTTAAGATGAAGATGTCTATTTTTACCACTTTTATTCAATATTATACTAGTGGTTCTAGCCAAGAAAAGAAAAGAAATAAAATGTGTTTATATTGAAAAGGAAGAAGTATAACCTCTACTACCAGATAACAATATCTTGCATATAGAAAATTTTAATTAATTCACTATCTATTAACAAATGATTAGGATTAATACCTTTCACAAGGTTGTGATATGCAAGATCTATATATAAAAATGGATAATATTTCTACATACTTGCAATAAACAATACATAAGTAAAATTAAGAAAGTAATTCCATTTGTGACAGAATCAAAAAGCATAAAACGTTTAGAAATAAATTTAACAAGACATCTTAAACTTATATTCCGAAAACTAGAAAATATTACTTTACAAAATTAAAGAGAATCTTTGTAAATCAGAAAAAAATAAACTCATATTTATAGATCTTTGAATAATATTGTTAAGGAAGGAATGCTCTCCAAATTGATTTGCAAATCCAACAATATCCCTACCAGAATTCCAGCTAGCTTTGGTAGAAATTTCTGAGCTGATTCTAAAATTTGTATGGGATTGTAAGGGATCAAGAATATCCAAAAATCTTGAAAAAGAAGAATAAAGTGGGAGGGCTCACATTTCTCAAATACAAAACTAGAAAGCAGTAATGATGAAGGTATTATATTACTAGCATAAGTATAGACATATAGATTAGTGAAACAGAACTGGGAGTCCTCAAATCCATGTCTCCAGTTAATTGACATTCAAAATGGATGTCAAAACAGTCAATGAAAGGAAAAATAGGCTTAACAAATAATGA
This sequence comes from Cephalopachus bancanus, assembly GCA_027257055.1. Lineage (NCBI taxonomy): Eukaryota > Metazoa > Chordata > Mammalia > Primates > Tarsiidae > Cephalopachus > Cephalopachus bancanus. Next base: position 87,440 of record JAPVLO010001048.1, read on the forward strand.
TGTGACAACTGGATAGCCAAATGCAAAAGAGCGAAGTTGGACCCTTATTTCTCACCAAATACAAAAAATTAAGTCAAACAGAATGAAAGATTTAGATGTAATATCAAAAACTATAAAACTCTTAGATGAAAGCATAAGAATATATCTACATAGCTTCATATTTGGCAACAGAGTTTTAGATGACATGAAATGCATGAGTAAAAGAAAATACAGATAAATTGGGAGTCATCAAAATTCGAAATTGTATGATTCAAAAAGCATTATCAAGAAACTGAAAAGGCAATCTACAAAATAGAAGAAAATATTTGCAAATGATATGTCTAATAAGGGACTTGTGTTTGGGTATATAAAGAACTCTTAAGAATCTATTTGCAAGCGGGACCTCATTGAACCGACACGCTTCTGCAAAGCCAAAGAAACCATCAGAGAGCAGGGAGACAGTCCACAGACTGGGAAAAAATATTTGCCAACTCTATGTCTGACAAAGGCCTAACATCAAGGATCTACAAGGAACTCAAATGTGCTGAGAAGAGAAAAACAAACAACCCATTGCAAAGTGGGCTGAAGATATGAATAGACACTTCTCAAAAGAAGACATATGAGCAGTCAACAGACACTTGAAAAAATGTTCAGCCTCACTAGTCATCAAGGAGACGCAAATTAAAATTACACTGAGATACCACCTAACTCCAGTCAGAATGGTCATCATGAATGACTCAAAAAGTTACAGATGCTGGAGAGGATGTGGCAAAAAAGGGACACTTCTACACTGTTGGTAAACTAGTACATCCTCTGTGGAAATCAGTGTGGCGATTCCTAAAAGTTCTAAAAATTGACCTTCCACATGATCCCGCCATTCCCCTACTGGGAATATACCCAGAAGAACTCAAGTTACTCTATAAAAAAGATACCTGTACATGTATGTTTATTGCAGCATTGTTCACAACAGCAAGAATATGGAACCAACCGTGCTGTCCATCAAAAGAGGACTGTATTTAAAAAAATGTGGTACATATATACAATGGAATATTATGCAGTCATAAAGAAGAACAAAATTATGAACTTCACAGCAACGTGACTGGAATTAGAGTTTATAATATTGAGTGATCTCTCACAGAAACAAAGAACTGAATATCACATATTCTCACTCATAAGTGGACCTTGAACAACTACCGTTACTGTAGGAAAGGGATTGAAAGTGGTGGGAAACTGCGGGGAGGAGGATGGGGAGTAGGTAGCTGGGATTGACAGTAGTCAATATCCACCTGGGGTAGGGGGGCACACCTCATCAATAAAGGTACCTGCACAATGAACATTTGTATACCTAACCCTGAATTGTGCCCCCACAATTTCAGAATAAAAATTAAAAGAGAAAAAAAAAGTCTATCTGACAAAGACAACTCAATTGGAAGATGGGTAAAGAATTGAAGCAGACATTTTTCTTTTCCTTTTTCATTTTTTAAATATCTATTTATTTATTATCTTAAAGATCTGGGATAAAATTCAGGGTTAGGTATACAAATGTTCATTATGCAGGTGCCCTTGTGGATGAGGTGTGTCCCTCCCTCTCCCGGCAGTTTCCCTCAACTGCCAATCCAGCCCCTCCCTCCACTGGCAGTTTCCTACTACTGCCAATCCCTTTCTTATAGTATTATGATAATTGTTCAAGGTCTGCTTATGAATGAGAACATATGGTACTCTGCTCTTTGTTTCTGGGATGGATCACTGAGTATGATAGACTCTAAATTCGTCCAAGTTGCTACTAAGTCCATATGTTTGTCCTTCTTTACGGCTGCATAATAGTCCATTGTGTATATGTACCACATTTTTTTTTAACCAGTCCATCTTCGATGGGCAGCATGGTTGGTTCCATGTTTTTCCTATTGTCAATAGAACTGTGATAAACATGCATGTGCAGGTATCTATTTTGTAAAATGATTTGAATTCCTCCGGGTATATTCCTATTAGGGGAATTGCTGGGTCATATGGAAGGTCAATTTCTAGTTCTTTCAGAAATTGCCTCACTGTCTTCCAGAGGTTGCACTAGTTTGTATTCCTAACAGCAATGTAGAAGCGTTCCTTTTTCTCCACATCCTCGCCAGCCTCTGTTATTTGTTTATTAATGATGGCCATTCTTCCTGGGGTTAGGTGGTATCTCGATGTGGTTTTGATTTGCATTTCTCTGATGATTAGTGAGGTTGAGCACTTTTTCATATGTCTGTTGGCTGCCAGTACATCTTATTTTGAGAAGTGTCTATTCATGTTTTTTGCCCACTTTTTAATAGGTAAGCAGACATTTTTCAAAAGAAGCTATACAAATGACCAATAAACACATGAAAATCTGCTCAACATTATTAGGCATCAGAGAGACATAATCAAAACCACAATGAGATACATATTTAGAACTGCTACGATTGAATTTTTTAAAAGGCAGAGGGAGGAAATAACACTTGTTAGTACTGATGTTGAGAAATAAGAACTGGCATACATTGCTAGTGGGGATTTAAAATGGAGTGATCATTTTGGAAAACAGTGTAGCAGTTCCTCAAATGGTTAAAAATAGAGCTTTGTATAAACCAGAAATTCCACTCCTTGTTGTTATATGCCCAAGAGAAATGAAAATATATTTCCACACAAAATGTGTACACAAATGTTTATAGCAGTGTTATTCATAATACCAAAGAGGTATAAATAATCCAAATGTCCATCAGCTGGTAAATAGATAAACAAAATATGGTATATCCATATAATGGACTATTAGTCAGTCATAAATAGAAATTAAATACTGACACATGCTATAGCGTGAATAAACTTTGAAAATATGCTAAGGGAAGAAGCCATCACAAAATCATACTATAGGATTTCATTTAAATACATGTATAAAAAAGGCAAATCTATAAGCAGAAATTAGATTAATATGCCTCAATGGGCTAGAGATGATGAAGAGATAGAGAAATAGTGATATTTAAATGATTTAGGGATTTTTTTTCAAGTGATGAAAGTGTTACAAAATTGACTATGTTGATGACTGCATATATCTGTAAATATACTATTGAATTTTATACTTACATGAATTTATGGTATGTGAAGTATGTCTTAATAAAGTTGTTATAGATAATTTAAAAAGTCTCCCATCCCATATCACACTTCATTCCTAGCTTGCAGTAATGAGTTCCCTAATGCACAGTTTGGGGAGTACTTGAAGCAGGATTCATTTGTATACTTTTAATTGAAAAATTAATTATCTAATATACAGTTATTTATCACTTCACGATAGGGATATGTTCTGAGAAATGCATCGTGAGGCAATTTCATCACTGTGCATGCATCATATAGTAACTTAAGCAAACTCATATGATATAGCCTACTACATACTTAGGTTATCTGGAATCGTTTGTAGCTGTACAGAATGTTACTGGGCTGACACTGAAGGCAACTGTAACACAATGGTGTTTGTGTATCTATCTAAACATATTTAAACACAGAAAAGGTACAGTAAAAATACAACATGAAAGACTTTTAAAATGGTATGCCGGTATAGGGAACTTGCCATCAATGGAGCTTACAGGATTTGAAGTTTCTCTGGATGAGTCAGTGAGTGAATGAGTGAATTTGAAGTCTTAGAACATTATTTTATAGAATGCAGACTTTATAAACACTATACACTTAGGCGACACTACATTTTTTTCTTTTTGAGAAAGTGGGATTTATAGATAAGACAGAAAATCTCCCACAGTGGCAGAGGACCTGAAGGTGTTGCCCAACTTTTTTCTTTAGTAACAATTTAACCTTAGCTAATTTTTTACTTTAAAAATTTTAATTGTGTAAAAACTCTTTTATAATAACACTTAGCTTAAATGACAAATATTGTGCTGCTGTACAAAAATATTTTCTTTATATCCTTGTAGTATAAGCACTTTTTCCATTAATTTTCTTCTTGCTTTTTAAAGTTTTTGTTAGAGACAAAGACCCAAGCGCATACGTTAGCCTAGGCCTATGCAGGGTCAGGATAATCCATGTCACTGTCAATCCATGTCACTGTCTTCCACCTCCACATCTTGTCCCATAAATCAGTAATGCTGTCATTTATTATCAATATCCGATATTATGTACTGTACATAATTGCACTGCTAGACTTTTACCCCAATGGAAGTGCAGTAGGTTTGTTTACAACAGCATCACCATGAGTGCACAAGTAATGTGTCGTCCATGATGTTATTATGCCTATAACAGTACTAGGCAATAGACATTTTTCAGTTCCATTGTGGTCATATGGAATCACTGTTGTAGTGCATGCAATCTGTCTTTGACTAGAATATTGTTATGTGACTCATGATTGTAGATAACTGAAGGTTTATTTGCCTGAGATAAAAAGCAAAACATTTAAATGCAATAAAACCAAAATAACAAGTTGGATTATTTTCTTCTTCATCAGTTCTTTTGGCATTAAACAAATGCAATCAAAGATTATTCCTATAGTGAAAAGGAAAAAAAAGTCACTTAATCTTAAGTCTCTAGGAGAGCTTTATGTGACAAAGTCTAGATTTCACGTTCCAGCAACACCTGAAACTATAAAACTATGGTTTCAGATGGTTGAAATTATAGTTATTGAAACTGAGTGTTTTAGGTAGTATTGGTTTTATTTAATAGCTGTTATATTGAGATGTCATTTAGGTACCATAAAACTTACCTTTTTAAAGAATCCAATTCAGTGATTTTTTAATATGTTCATCATTTTGCAAACATCACCATCTAATGTCAGAATGTTTTCATTACTCCAAAAGAAACCTTGTAGCCATTAGCAATTACTCTCTGCCCTTCTTCTGTCCTTCCTTGTTTCTTTCACTTAGCATAGTGTTTCTAAGACTATTCTTTATTATAGCACATATCAATATTTTATTACTTCTTATGACCCAAAACTATTCCATGTATAGATATACCACATTTGTTTGACCATTCGTCGGTAAATGGACATTTAGGTTATTTCTACATTTTGGTCATTGTAAATAATGTTGCTATAAAGATTCATGTACAGGTTTTGTGTGACCATAAGTTTTCAATTGTTTTGGGTAAATGCCTAGGATTGAAATTGTTAGGTCATATGGCAAGAGAATCCTTTTAGCCTACCTGGTTCCCATGTTGTATTTAAGCTGCCTATGGAACACACACATAGTTTTCTGCCATGCGGTGGAGTGTGTGGGGATGATATAACTGGTACTGTGCTAAAAGTTGAAATGACTGAAATTAACAGCAATTTATTGTCAAATCTTCCCCCGGGAAGTTGTGAGACTTACATAGACTTTAATAGAATCCAGAGTTCGAAAATTGTTACTTCAGACAAATTCTGTCAAGGCAACTATTGTCAATGGGGGAGACAAATTCCTGATGCTTTTTATTCTGCCAGCTTCCCAGAATCTTTTGCCTTTGTTTATTTTTTAATTGGGTTATTCATCTTTTTACTTTTGAATAGTCTTTTTATATATTCTGAATGTAACTTCCTTATCAGATATATATGATTTGCAAATATATTTTACCATTCTGTGACTTGTCTTTTTGTTTACTTAACATTGATATTTTAATTAATGCTGTCCTCTTTCTATTTACAAAGAACAAGGAAGAATTCACATTTGTACAAATGTCTATATGCAAGAGCTCTGAAGGAATGACAGAAATGCAAGGCATAAAATGAGGCTTGGCATGAGTGCAAGCCTCCTCAATGCCATAGCATCAAATATGTCCTTGCAACACAGCAAAATATGTTTATCCACCATATCCTATTTCTAAAGTCCAGGGTTTCTGAACACAAATCAGAATCTACCATTAAAAACCAACTAAGAATTCCTGTACTATGACTATCTCCAGGAGAGGGCTCTAATTTTTTCCCAAATATTTTGTTTGTAGTTTTAAACCTAGAAAAGGATTAAGAAGCAGTTACCACCATTTCCCACTCCCACACGTCTGGGAATATAAGACAAAATTCATTAACAGTTTATTTCACATTCATTTAGTTACACTATTCCACACCCATTAACAGTATATTGAGCACCCACTTTCCCAAGGCCTTGGGATATATCAGAGAAATAAAGACATTCTCGAGAAATTTAGAGTCTAGTGAGGAAGACTGCCTCAAATTCCCAGCAGCCCACTTTCTTCATTCAATCAAGGAAAGCATTTAGTAACCAATCATTTACTTCCTTATCTATAACCACACATGTATATGTAGAAAAATGCATGGATTAATTGACCACACTCAAAAACAGTAGGTTTAGAAGGACCTTTAAAATGATCTAGTCAAAGCCTCTTGTTGCATGAGTGGAACCTCTAAATTCAGAGTGGACATGAGATTTACCTAAGATCATGACAATAATTAATATCAATTCAAAATGTGCTATGTGTCTGGAATTGCCTTAATCATATTATTCGTTCAATCCTCACAACTCATTCCTCAAGTAGAAAGCTAAGGCACAGTAACTTGACAAAGATAAAATAGCTCATAAGGACAAAGCTAAGATTTGAGCTCAGAAAGTCTTGCTCTAGAATCCATGCCACATTGACATATTATTTATAAAGGCAGATGTGATTTTCTGATTCACGTTCTTACACTGGTTTGTTGTTTGATGCTAATCATGACAGTTTCCAGCACCTCCAAACCAAATCCTCTGGTCAAGAATTATCAAGGAAATCTCAAGATATTATGACACTTCAAAGTCACAAGACACCCAGATTGGGAAGAGTGGCCCAATGCCAATGTGAAAGAAAATGCTACCAGAAAGCGAGGATGATGACAACCATGAAAAATACAATAAGTGATCTTATAAAAAGTGATTGCAAGTGCTGCCATTTGTATATCATTCTTCTCTCATCTGTAATTACCCCCTGTATTCCCTCCCATCTCCAAACTCTGCTGTTCTATCTGTGTTGTTTCTTCAATCAAGTAAGAAAAGGTTAAGCTGTCAGATGTAGAATGGATGGAGTTGGGGGTTGAATCCTGAGATGACTCTGAAATAGCCAAGACAAAAATGCATGCTTCAGAACTCTCATATCTCATTTCATTGTATTCATTCATTTATCATTCAGTGAATATTTACTCTCTGCTTACTAGGTACAAACCACAGAATCAGTTGTTGGAGACATTCCGGTCAATGTGACAGATGTAGCCATTTCCTCCTGACACACACAGTCTTGCAGCCTTCCTCCAGAGGATGTGAGGGATTTGAGGTTTAGCAATTGTTATCTTTCAACCTGGTGGGCTTCAGAATGATGGCACCACGAGGGGCTTTACAGAGTGAGTCAACAAGGCTAGGGACTGCTAACCGATCCCATTACTCTTAAGTATACAGACCACAGAAGTAAGAGTATATGGTTTACAGATGGTTGCAATACATAATCAATTGTACAAACTATAAAGCAGTTTATAAACGCAAATGATTTGCTTTATGATTATATTTTATCAGAATGCAACACTCTTTTGATGTTAGGTACCCTAAAGAACAAAATAATATGTATTTTTACTGAATTGACAAGTATATTAAGTAAATCCAGAAATTTTATTTGACAATTGAGTTTAGTCAAAGATGAAGATGAAATTGTAAAATTTATGCCCACCTCTATCTCTGTTTTCTTGTATCTATTTTTTATTTTAAAGATGTGGGGCACAATTCAGGATTAGGTATGCAAGTGATCATTATACAGGTAAAGTTTGAGCCTCCCTTTGGTCCACACCATGGACTGGTTTGAGATCAGGTACCCTTATTGATGCTGTGCCCCCACCCCGGCAGTGTGACACTACTGCCTATCCCTTTCTTACAATATTATGGTTATATCTCTGTCTTCATGAGTAAGGTTTCCCCTCACCTTTCTTTGTAATCAAGCTATCGCTAAATTCCCCACATATACTGAAGCCTTTGTAAGCCACCTAAATCTGTTCTACTCACTATAACAATGGGCTTCCTTGAAGTTTTTTAAAATGCACTCAGCAGTTCTCTATTTCTCTAAGAAGTCTTCCCCACTTAAACCTGCTTTCTCCTCTACAAATGTGAGACCCAGCTACTTTTGTTTCAGTGTTTGCATTTAAATATGTATGATTCTGAGACAAGGCCAATGAGGATGGCGTTGTGAAACAGACTGGAAGTTTGCTTAGTTATAGTCCTTATCGATGCATCACTTTTAGCTCTGACTCTCTCTGTAGGAATCTGTGAGACTGTGGACTGCAGGAGAGCAAGGGCCACATTTACCACATGGACCTGTAGATCCCCAGAAGCTCCTACAGTGTTTTGCACATAGTAGGTGCCGAATAAAAGTTTCTTCTATGATGAATAAATGAATGAAATGAAATGAGATCTGAGTCTCCTGAAACACGGACTATATCCATCTCCTTATATATAGGCCAGAATAGATACATTAAACACTTTAGAAGACACAAATTCCTCCCTAGACTGTTAGTAGCAATCCCCAAGTCACATGGCTAGAAGAACCACTAGAAGAATCCAAGAGAAGACTCCACATCCAGTGCTCTTTCTATCACATCCATCCTTTTCCGGCTCTAAAATGTTCTGAATATTGGCGGTTTTTTTTACAATTTATTTTATCTTTCAAATTCCTAATAAACCACGGAGACATATTAGCTCCTACTCTTAGAAAACATTTAGTCATGAAACAAGATCCCTACCTATCACCATACACAAAAAATCAACTCTAAATGGATCAAAGACCTAAATGTAAAACTGCAAAATAAGGATCCTAGAAGAAAATGTAGGAAACACCCTTACAGAAATTGGAATAGGCAACCAAGTCCTGATCAGCTCTCCAAAAGCATATACCATAAGAGATAAGATAGACAAATGGGACCTCATCAAACTGAAAAGCTTCTGCAAAGCAAAAGAAACTATCCAGAGAGTGGGGAGATAGTCCATGGAATGGGAAAAAAAATATTTGCCAACTATATGTCTGACAAAGCCTAACATCTAGGATATTCAAGGAACTCAAATGTGCTGAAAGAAAAAACAAACAGATACTTCTCAGAAGAAGACATACGAGCAGCCAACAGATACATGAAAAAGTGCTCAGCCTCACTAATCATCAAAGAAATGCAGATAAAAACCACACTGAGATACCACTTATCACCAGTCAGGATGGCCATCATCAAAACTTAAAAAACAACAGATGCTGGAGAGGATGTGGGGAAAGGGAACACTTTTATATTGTTGGTGGGAATGTAAATTAGTACATCCTCATGGAAAACAGTATGATGATTTCTAAAAAAATCTGAAAATCGACCTTACATATGACCCAGCAATCCTTCTGGGAATATACCCAGAGGAACTTAAATCGCTATATGATAAAGATACCTGCACATGCATGTTTATTGAAGCATTATTCACAATAGCAAAAACATGGACCAATCATGCTGCCCATCGAAAGTGGACTGGATAAAGAAAATGTGGTACATTTGCATGATGGAATATTATGCAGCCATAAAGAAAAACAAAATTATGAACTTTGCCGCAACCTGGATGAAATTAGAGCCTATAATACTCAGTGATTTATCACGAAATAAAGATCGGAGTACCACATGTACTCACTCATAAGTGGACCTTGAACATTTATCGTAATACCATAAGAAGGGAATTGGCAGTAGTTGGACACTGCCGAGGAGGGGGGATTGGCAATAGTGGGATACTGCCAGGGGAGCGGGACACATAACATCAATAAGGGTACCCATACTTTACCTGAATGATGACCACATATGTATCTAACCCTCATTTGTACCCAACATTTAAAAAATAAAATAAATAAAAAAGAAAATGTTTAGACATTAATATAGTGCAATAATTAATGCATATTATAATTTACATATGGTTAATATAGTTCAGCAATTAATGTGTATTATAATTTACAGATGGTCTTATACTAGGGCGGGGGGGGCGGGAGTGGGAAACACACAAAGCTGTTGAGGGTAAAAAAAGGGGAAATCAAATTCTGGCTAGTGTTAGACCTAGGTTGCTCTAAACTCAAGAGACGAAAGGGCTCACTATAAGCAACCTCAGAAAGCCTCTGTTTTGAAAACACCAGGAACTCTCTTAACCAGATTTCAACAAGGTTCAAGGAATACAGACTGAAACCTCCCAGGGATTCCAGCAAGCACTGTCTTTGTCATCAGCAGAGCTCACCAGGGCTCTTTTTAAACCACTTCATGAAAGCAGAGGAGCATCAGTTTTGCTTTAATTCTGGGAGTTCAGCCCAGTCTGGCATCACTTGCAAATATTTTATTAAAAGTCATCTCCTTTCCATGGAAAGGGAAAGGTAAGAGTCAATAACTGCTTCTCTGCTCTATGGTGGATTCCAATATGTGACACAGATGACAGCATATATTTTTCAAATGGGATGAATGTATGGAAGTCAAATAAAAAATAGAGGCAAATTTCTAAAATGTTTTATTACATAGATATTCATATGTCTATGGAAGAAAGAATTGCAATACAGGGGGTACACACAGACCAGATGGTATTTGGTATGTTCCCAGAACAAAAAGAAGGCTTGGGAGTTTTCATAGAAAAAAGAAATGATGTGTTTTGAAGGGAAGCTAATTGGCACTAGAAAATTTTTTGGGAGCTCGCAAACTCTGATTGGTTAGTGACAATGGTAGGTTAAACCTAAAAACTCTACCAAAAATTGACAAAAATGATCAATTTAGAAAAGTTGCATGATACAAAATCAACAGGCAAAAAATTAGAAGCATTTCTCTATACTAACAGAAAATAATCTGAAAAAGAAACCAGGAAAGCAATTCTATTTACAATAGCTACCAAAAACAATACCCAGGAATACATTTAACCAATGAAGTGAAAGATCTCCACAATAAAAACTATAAAACACTGATGACAGGAATTGAAAGGGACATACACACAAATGCAAAGCTATCCCATGCTCATGGATTAAAGAATATTGTTTAAATATCTATACTACCTAAATCAAACTGTAGATGAAATGCAATCTCCATCAAAATATCAATCACATTTTTCACAGAAATAGAATGAAAATTCCAGAATTCATATATGTAACTAAAGCAATCCTGAGCAAAGAGAACAAAGATGAAGGCATCACATTACCTGACTTCAAAATATACTACAAGACAATAGTAACTAAAACAGCATGGTGCTGATATAAAAACAGAAATGGACAAATGGAGCAAAATAGAAAACCCAGAAATAAATCCATGCATTTATAGTTAACTCACTTTTTGACAAAGATACCAAAAACATACAATGGGGAAAGGACAGTCTCTTCAATAAATGGTACTGGGAAAACTGATTATTCACATACAGAAGAGTGAAACTAGACCCTGATTTTTCACCCTATACAAAAAATCAACTCAAAATGGATTAAAGACTTAAATATAATACCCAAGACTCTGAAACTACTAGAATAAAACACTGGGGGAGATGCTTCTGGACATTGATCTGGACAAATATTTTGAGTAAAAGTTCTAAAGCACAGTAACCAAAAGCAAAAATGTAAATCAATGAGATTGTATCAATCTAAGAAGCTTCTGCACAGCAAAGGAGACAATGGCAAAGTGAAAGACAACTTACAGAATGGAAGAATTATTTGCAAATGATCCATGTGACAAGAGATGAATGACCAGAATATATAAGAAACTCAAACAATTCAATAACAAAAAGGTAATTGGATTAAATAATGGGCAAATGATCTGATGAGACATTTCTCAAAAGAAGACATACAACTGACCAACAGGTATATGAAAAATTGCTCATGGAAATGCAAATCAAAGCCACAATGAGATATCATCTTATCTTCAGTAAAAAAAATAACTAATATCAAAAGGTAAAAAATAACATGCTAGTAAAATGTACGGAGAAAGGGGACTGCTAGTACATTGTTGGTGGTCATGTAGTTACCACAGCCACTATGGAAAACAGAAGGGAAATACCTCAAAAACTCAAAATAGATCTACCATATAAGCCATCAATCTCACTGCTAAGAATATGTTCAAAAGAAAGAAAATCAGTATATTAAAGAGAAATCCACACTTCCATGTTAATTGCAGCACTATTTTACAATAGCCAAGATAGGATACTAACCTAAGTGGCCATTAACAGATAAATAGGCAAAGAAAATGTGATCTATAGACACAATGAAATATTATTCTGTGATTAAAAAAAACCTGAAATCCTTTCATATGTTGCCATATGGGTAGAAATAAAGGTTATGTTAATTGAAATAAGCTTGGTGCAGAAAGACAAATATTGCATGTTCTCACTCATGTGGGAGCTAAAAAAATTGATCTCATAAAGGCAAAGAGTAGGATGATGGCTGCTGGTAGGGGAATGTAGTAAGGAGGAGAGGACTAAGGAAGGATGGGTTATCACAAAAATAGTTAGCTAAAGGGAATACATTCTAGTGTTTAATAACACAGTAAGGTGAAGATAATTAACAATACTTTATTAGATATTCTAAAACAGCTAGAAGATTTGGTATTGCTCTCAAAACAAAAATGATAAATAACTTGTTCATTACACAGTGTACGCATGTATCAAAATTTCCCATGTACCCCATAAATATGCACATTAATATATTGATAAAGATAAATTCACAACAACAAAACATGGAAAGATCTTAAATCAGCAAGCTACATTTATGCTATAAGAAACTAGAAAGTGAGAAAGAAACTAAATTCATGCTAACACAGAAGAGGTAAGCAAAATAGAGAATAGAAAGACTACAGAGAAAAATGAAAATAAGGTTTTATTTAAGATCAACAAAATTGACAAACTTTTAGCTAGGCCATGAAAAGGAAAGGGAGAAGACTCAATGAAAATCAGAAACAGGACAGGTTTATAGAAATTTTAGAAATTAGAACACATTATGAACAATTGTGTGTCAACGAATTTGATAACCTAAGTATAAGATGAATGAATTCATAGAAACACATATCCTAACAAGTTTGATCCAGTATTAGGTCAGTCTGTTAAAAGAGTAATAGATATCTAAATGACCTAATATTTGTAAAGAGGTTGAATCAGTTATCAAAACCTTCAAATAAAGGAAAGCCCAGGACTAGATGGCTTCCTTGATTAATTATACCAAGCATTTAGAGAGTAATTGACAGTCTTCCTCAAATTCTTTTTTAAAAAAAATGAAGATGAGGAACATTTTAAAACTCATTCTATGAAGCCAGGATAACCCTGATATTAAAACCAAAGACAATACAAGAAAATGAAATAGAGACAAATGAATATAAATGCAAATATCTTCCACAAAATGCTAGCAAAATTAATTTAATGTATATTAAAAAGACTGTGTCCTACAAGTCTGTGGGCTCTATTCTGAGAATATGAGGATGATTCGACATATGAATATCGGTGTAATATATAACATTAACAAAATGACAAAAAAACACAATCTCCTCAATTGATGTAGAAAAGTTATTTGACAAAATTTAGCAACTGTTCATAATAAAATACTTAACAAACTAGGAATTGAAATAAACTATTTCAAAATAGCAATGATCATATGTGGAAAGCCCACAACTGACATCATTACACAATGATGAAACTTTCTAAGTGTTTCCTCTAAGATTAGAAACATGATACAGATTCTTACCTTTCCTGCATCTATTTAATACAACACTGGAAGTCCTAGAAGAGAAATTAAGCAAAAAAAAAAAAACCAAATAAATAATAAAAGGTATCCACATTGAAAAGGAAGACTTAAAATGATTTCTGCTGACAGCATGACTTTATATTTAGAAACCCCTAAAATTACACACATAAATGTGTTAGAATTAAAAAAACAAATTCAGCAAAGTTGCAGAATACAAAATCAGTGCACGAAAACCAGTTGCATTTCTTTACACTAACAATGAACAATCTAAAAAAAATTAAGAAAAAAATTCCATTTGCAATAACACCAAGAAGAATAAAATATTTAGAAATAAACTTAACCAGAAAGTCAAAAGACTTATACACTGAAAACTACAAAACGAATACTGAAAAAATTAAAACAAAAATCAATGAAAAGAAATCCCACATCTATGACTCAGAAGACTTAATATTATTAAGATGTCGAAACTACCCAAAGTAACCTACATATTTAATACTATCCCTGTCAAGATCCCAAAGACATTATTTTTTCCAGAAATAGAAAAATTATTTTAAATTTATATGGGACGTCAAAGAACACCAAATAGCTAAAATATTGAAAAAGAAGAGAATTGTTGGGTTCACAATTCCTGACTTCAAAACATATTACATAGCTACAATAATCAAAACAGTGTAATACTAGCACAACGACAGACATATCAACCAATAGAATAGAACAGTCTGGAAATAAATATTTGCGTGTTTGGTCTAATTATTTTTGACAAGAATGCAAAGATCATTTAATGGCTAATGGACAGTCTTTTCAACAAATCATTTGTGAAAACTGTATATCTATATGAAAAATGATAAAATTGGACCTTTACCTTAGATCATATACAAAAATTGACACAAAATATGTCAAGACCTAAAGTAAGACTAAAATGATAAGATTTTAAGGAGAAAACACAGGGGGAAAACTTTCTGATATCGGATTTTGCAGTGATTTTATGGATATGAAATCAAAAGCACAGACAACAAAAGTAAAAATAGATAACTTGGAGTACATTAAAATTAAACACTTTTGTACATCAAAGGACTCAATCAACAGTGAAAAGGTAACCTACAAAATGAAATAAATATTTTTGAATTATATTTCTGATGAGTTAATATCTGCAATAATAAATAACTGAACAACAAAAACCTGATTTAAAAATTGACAAGGTACTTGAATAGACATTTCTCCAAAGAAGATATACAAATTGCCAATAAACACATAAAAATATATAATCGACCTCACTAATCATTATGAAAATGCAAGTCAAAACTAGAGTGAGATATCTTCTCACACTCTTAAGTCTGTCTAATATAAAGCAATTACTCCCTCCCCCACAAAAAATATCATTGAAGGTGTGGCTAATTTGGCACTCTTGTACACAGTTGATGAAAGACGTAAAATGGTACAGTCACTATGAAAAGAATGTTTTAGATTGGATTGTATACCCCAATATTTTATGTGTTGGAACCCTAACCCTTGATGCATAAGACGGTTACTGTTTCTGGTTATTTGGTTTTTAAAGGGGGTGATTAAGTTGAATTGAGTTCATGAGGACGAGTCCTAGTCCAATCTTTCTGTTGTCCATTTAAGAGGAAATTCGAGCATACAGGAAACACTAGGAATGCGTGTGCACAGAGAAAAGACTTTGAGAGGACATAGGAAGGCTGTCTATAAGCCAAGGAGAGATGCCTCAGGAAAAAACAAGTATGCCAAAATCTTTGTCTTGGGCTTCTAGTATCCAAAACTGTAGGAAGACTCATTTCTATTCTTTAAGCCACCCAATTCTGTGTTATTTTGTTACACCATTCCCAGATAATTAATACAAACAGCGTGACAGCTCCTTAAGAAATTAAAAATAGAATTACTATCTGGTCCAGTAATATATATATTACTGGATATATACCCAAGAGAATTGAAATCACTACTCCAAGGACATATTTATATACCCATGTCCACAATAGCATTATTCACATAGTCAGAAGGTAGAAATAACCCAAATGATCGTCAAGAGATAAATAGCTAAACAAAATGTGGTATATGCATAAAATGTAATATTATTCATCCTTAAATGGGAAATAAATTCTGACATGTTGCAACATTGACAAACTGGGGGACATTGTACTAAGGGAAATAAGACAATCACAAAAGGTGAATATTGTCTGTTTCTACTTGCATGAGGTACTATAACAGTCAAATTCGTAGACACAGTGTAAATGGTGATTGTAGGAATTGGGTGGAGACAAAAAAGGGTAGTTTTTTAATAGCTCTAGAGTTTCAACTTTTGTAAAATGAAAAACTTTAGAGATTAGTTGCACCATAACACGGTTACACTTAACTCTACAGAACTATAATCTTAAAAATGGTTAAGATGGCAAATTGTGTGTTCTATTTTACCATAATTATTTTTTAAAGTCCAAACTATCACTTCACTGTCTATTTTAGAGGTTATACTCTTCTAGTACTTCTTTAAATGATGAAGGCATTACTGGCAATGATTACAAACAAAAAGGCATTGAAATAAAACAGCCGGGATATTAATGACTGTATGTTTTCTTCTAACTTCACCAAAATAAGCACAAAAACGAAATTAATGAAACTATTCCACCTTAGAATTTTACTGGTACATTTTGATAAGATTTGTTAATTAGTCATGTTTTACTATGTCATAAATCCTGAAATTCTGAATTTTTTAGGTAGTACTAAGTCAATAATTTAGCATGTGTTTTATAAGTATCTATTACAATTCTAACTAAAGTCAAGTCAAATTTGCTTATTTTTACATTGAATTATTCCTGAATTATAGCATACTTTGAAGAAACATAGAATATGAATAGAGTTGATTTCTTGATGAGTAAAGTTATTAAAATTAGTAGTTTCAAACAAAAATAATAGTATTTAATAATTTCAACCATGGTTGAATTACATATTCTATGCAGTTACAGAGTTCCTTGAAGCCCTCCTCAAAACACTACCAAAAATTATACACCATAGACTATTGGCATTCTTGCAACATGTTCATGTCATGTTAAATAGTAGAGAGCAGACAGAGCTGCCATGTACATAAACTCCAAAAGAATGTGCCTACCTGATGAATTGTGGAAAAAATATAATCTTGAAGTATTAAAAATACACAGGTATATCAGATATACAAATAATGTTTTATTAAGAAAAATCCCTCAATGGAGAATAATTTGATGGGTTCATAAACTGACATGAAAATGTCTGCAACCACTTTACTGATGCTTCCTTTTTTATTTCAGATGTTGGCACTGTTGTTGAATGCAAGAAGAAACCACCTTAATGCTAGGAGGATATGAAAGACAGAACAGATTTCCAAATCAGGAACACTGAAACGGGGAACCAGAAAAGAAACTCTCATATGACCTAGAGTAACCAAGGGGATAGTGGAAACTATGTCAAGGCCAAAGACACTGCAGATGTGAGAATCAGAAAGCTATGTCTGACACAGCAGAAAGGTTCTGCCAACAGTGATGAGGATAAACTTTCAGGGATGACTGAGAGGCCCAGTGGAGAATGCTCAGGGGTTAGGGGAAGCGTGGGTGATAGTACTGATAAACAAGGACTAGAACATCAAAGCTTTCTAGAACTGGTAGGATTTAACTGAATCAGCAAGATCATGCCCACAGTCACACTGGGAGGGCAGTGGTTGTATCAGGTCTCTGATGGTCTCCCCCAGACCTCTTAAACTAACTACCACTATTTATATCACACCTAGCTGTTAAGCTTGCTAATTTCCAGCTGATTGTTTATGATACTATGGATTTTGATAGTGCACTAAAAAAACTTTTTTTTTTTCAATCTGACCTATTTAAACTTGGTAGAGATAATTTTTGAAGCTAATTTTTGGGGTGTCTTTTGACCACAGGGAAGCTCACAGCTATTTTTTTGCTCAGATTATCTCTGGTGAACTAACTTATTTATGATTTAGCTTGTTACTCTTTGTTAGGAGGATTTGCCAGTTTCCTCTTTCTTGTTTCTCATTCAACTCTCCATTGGTTTCCATAGTGCTGTTAGACTGGAACTTCCTACACTCTGTTTCACATAGTCATTTCCTTTAGGAAGACTTCAGGGTTCTCTGTCCTTATGGATGTCCTGTCCTTCTAGACAAACTTTCTGAGCTTCTGCTTTAGAGCTAGGAGTGAAGGAGTGGCCTAGTTCTCTCTGAGTGACCTCTGTCCTTTAGGACATTGTGTTGGACAAGGGCAGTAGCCTCTTGCTTTCTCAGCTTGTCTCTTCTGAGGTGAAACCTCTGTACCATGAAGCAGATATGCAAAGACAGTCAGGCTTCAAGTATTCTCAGCTTGTCGCACCATCATAGACTCTCTGCCCTGTGAATAAAAACTAGATGGAGAAAGGGATCCCCTGACCTCTCAACTGCATTCACGATAAATTTAGCCTATGCAACTTAGGGCACATAAAAAATGCTGGTAGCCAGCCCCTCCCAGTGTGGTATGGTGTCTCTTGACATGAAGCTTAGGGGAGGGAACCCCTGTTTTTATGGCCACACCTAGTCAGAGTGAAGGTTCTGTTATGCTGAACTGTAGGGAGTATGGAGAGGAAGCAGATCAGGGCTCAAGATCCACAGAGTCTTATTCCTTCTAAAATGTAGTAAATTTTTTGAATAAATATTTATTTGTTGTATGTACCTAGAGCAATTTCCAATTTAAATGGTTGCTTTAAAATAATTTTTATCAGTATGGTTGTTTTGCTGGAGGGTAGGTATGCAGAACACCTCTGTCATTACAGAAGTCAATTTTGGGAGTGATGTTAAACAATTTTAATACATTTTAGTTTAGTGTGGTAGTAAAAAGGCCTAAAAAAGATCTTTTCTATTTATAGGAAGTGTCTCCTTAAGTTTAGAGATGAAGACAAACATGAGTAGATATTCGCCATTTTTAACTGAAGGAACAGCCAGATCTTGCCATCAGCCACTTTTTTCCTACAGGTCCCTTGAGAATTGCTATTTTAGCACACTGCCCTCTCCTCCTCCATCATGTGCAGGAACCACATCAGTAGCCCCAGAGGACTGCCACCAAGTCACACCCAAAAAGCAGTCATCTAAAAAAGGTAGCTGGAAGAAGACTTTCAGAAGCTGGGATAGGAATCTTGTCCTTAGGGGCTGTTGAAAACGGCAACTCATTCCTAGGGAATGCTTAGAGAACAACAGATAGAAAGGTGAAAGAAACTTCTCCAAATGTCTCCCTCTTTTTTCCTTCCCAATTCTCACACACACAAAAAAGAAACATAAATTCAAGAACAACCATATGTGTGTGAAAGCATGCCACATCTTTGGAAGTGTTCAGCAAAATTATAAACAATATCGATTAAAGCCTAGATTACATCTTAGGCAGGAGAATGTGGAGTAAGACACAGTTTATAAACTTTGAAAAAAAAATTCCTCTTAAACCCATTTTTCAACACTTTTCTTTATAGCAAAAGCTCTGAATATCAAGCAGGAAATAGACATGACACCTGCTCTAAATATACTAGCTTCTATTTGTTTGACAATTTTGGATAGAATTCTACTCATTAAACTGAAAAACAGGCATGTATCCTATCGAGATAAATCAAATATTGGTACATAAAACAACTCTCTATATCATGCAAAGAATTAAAACCATACAAATATGTTCTCTGAGGTAGGAAAATTAAAAATAATAAAAAGCTATAAAAATGACAGAATTTAGAAAATAAGCAATCACATCTCTATAACTCTTGGGGTAAAAGTAAAATCATATGGGAAAACAGACAATATTTTAAAAATATTGAATACAAATATTTGAGGAATGTAATTAAAACAATAATTATGGAAAATTTATAATTTTAAAACTGCATAAAAAATAAAAGGATTAAAATCACTAATCCAAGTTCCTGTCTTAAGAAATAAGAATAGGAAGAGGAACTTAAATTTAATACATATAGAAGAGAGTAAAATAGAAAACATACAAGCATAAGACAAAATTTAAAGTAACAATTTCTTATTTAAAAATATTTATAAAATCAACAGCCACTCAGAATGATCCAGGAAAAGGAAAGAAAACATAAATCAGGAATATCAGGAATGAGATATTCTACACACATTGTAAATTCTGTGGGCATCTTTATGCCAAAATATTTAACAACGAAGATAAAACACTCAAATTCCTTAAAAATTCCAAACCAACTCTGACACAGGATGAAATAAAAAGTTTAAATAAGCATATATCACAACTAATTTCATAATTAAAAATCTACCCAGGAAATAAACTAAATGGACAGATATATTCATTGGTGACATCTATCAATTAGAAAAATAAGTAACAAATCATATGCTTTTTCAGAAAAAAATGTAGCAAGCATTTTCTCATATCATTTTATGAAACTAACATAAACCTAACACCTAATGTGATAAAAACAGTAAAATAAGCCGGGCTCGGTGGCTCAGCCTGTAATCCTGTGCCTTTGGGAGGCTGAGGTGAGTGGATTGCCTGAGCCCGCGGGTTCGAGACCCGCCAGGGCAGCGAGACCTCATCTCTACAATAAATCAAAAAATCAGCTGGGCGTGGTAGCGCATGCCTGTAATTCCGGCTACTTGGAAGGCTGAGGCGGAAGGATCGCCGGAGCCCAGCAGGTCGAGGCTGCGGTGGCCGGGAGCGGCCACTGCATTCCAGTCTGGGTGACAGAGTGAGACTCCAACTCAAAAACAAACAAACAAAAAACATTAAAATAATGAAAGTATACATCTAGCCTCTAATAAAAATAACTTGCAAATGTCATTAACAAAACATTTGCAAATTGAATATAAGAATATAAGTTGAGAAACATCATCTGACAAAGTGGAGTTTATTCGGGAAATACAAGACCATTTTTTCCTTCAAAAATAAATAAATGCAATTGAGATTATTAATAAAGTAAAGGAAAAAATTATGTGGTCATCTTAATGACTGCAGAAAAAGTATTTGACATAAATTAACACAAATTTTTAACTAAGAAAGAAAACCTGTAAATAAGATGGAAAAAGAAAAAAGTGTAACTTGGGTAAATTGTATCAGTGAAAACATAAAGTGAACATCGTACATTACGATTTACTATTGAACACTTCCTATCTTAAGTCAGGAGAAAAAATAATTTCTCTCTCATCACGTTGACATCATCAAACACTGGAGATATTCAGGTAATATTCGAGGTCTGGGTCAGTATAGCAAAGCAAGAAAAGAAGATACAGATTGTAAGAAAAACAAAACAAGTCTCTACTCACAAATGAGGTAATTGCTTCAAAATAGCTTTCTTCACCTCTTCAAAAACATAGCCATGGATAGTTTCTGCATTTCATATATTCATTGATAGTCAGTGGGACAAAGGGAGATTGATGGGCCTCTCTTAGCCCCAATGTATCAAGAAATGGATTCATTAACCCATGCTTGATTAGGGACTTTTTCCTGGACTGATCAGCTGGGCCAAGAATGCAGCATGGGACAAGTGGACCAGGGTATAGGATTGTATTATCTGAAGAAAGAAAGATTCCATTAAGCAACAGTTTTAAGTATGATAGCTATACTTCCTATATACTAGAAAGAGCATTCTAGAGTTGGTATACACGTATTAGTCGTAGTATAATCATTGAAAAATAAACCAGTTCAGTTTGCTTAAACATAATTTATTTGTACAGGTAATACAGGAATTGATATCAAAAGCAGTAGCTCATAAAGCCACCAAGAGTTAAGTAAGTGCTTAAAGAAGCAACAATCTAAGATTGAAGGGTCGAGTGACAAAGTAGTGATATTGAAGCCCAGAAGCTTGAGCTGTCCAGCAGAAGGTGTTACCACAAAGAACCTCTTTTGTGAGAGCTGGAGCAATGGAGGAGGTGAGCTTGCTCCCAGGAACTACCCCGGGCACATGAGAGAGATACCCCAAACTGTCTTTTCCTCCGCAGTTGCAATGTTTATCCAGTGCCTCATACACTGGCTGATCCTAGCAGGAGGCCAACTAAAATGAGAAGTGGAATAGGGCACTGCAGATGCTGTTTTCACAGTACGGATCTCACAGTTAACAGGAGAAAGCCAGCTGAAAGTCATTATTCAAAGTTAATTAATGCAGAAATAGAAACTCGAATGCCACGTGTTCTCACTTATACATGGGAAACAAACACCGGAATCACACGGAAATAAATATGGGAACAGTAGACATTGGGGACTCCTAAAGATGGGGAAGGGAGGGGAGAAAGGTGGAAAAATAACCTATTGGGTACCATACTCATTATCTGGGTGATGGGTTCAGCAGAAGCCCAAACCTTACCATCACGCAATATATACATGTAACAAACCTGACATGTAACAAACCTGTACATGCACCCTTTAAATTTAAATAAAAATAAATTAAAAATGATCTTGAAGAAAAGAGACGAAGTCATCCTTCTTTCTGAACACTTGAAGTGACAGCTGAATGGAGCTGTTTAAAATCTTCCGTTCGGGCCCGGCTCGGTGGCTCAGCCTGTAATTCCAGTACTTTGGGAGTCTGAGGTGAGTGGATTACCTGAGCCCATGGGTTTGAGACCAACCCGGGCAACTTGGCAATATCTCTTCTCTACAATAAATAAAAAAATTAGCCGGGAGTGGTAGTGAGTGCCTGTAGTTCCGGCTATTGGAAGACTCAGGCAGAAGGATCACCGGAGACCAGCAGGTTGATGCTGGGGTGGCCATGAGCATGCCACTGTACTCCACTCCAGCCTGGGTGACAGAGTGAGACTCCAACGAAATAAATAAATAAATAAACAAACAAACAAACAAATAAATAAATAAATAAATAAAATCTCCTGTTAAGGTGTGTTTACATTTACATAGAGGTACAGAGACCATGACACATGTGGAAGAGATTGCACTAGAAAAGTTTCCTTTGTTCTGCCTACCGTTAAAGCACTTTAGAGACCTTACTCTGGTGTCTAAAATCCAAACTACTTACTACTTCTGACCTTTGAGGATTTTATGGAATTCTTGTAATTGAAAATAATCATGTAAGTGTTTTCCTCTTTTCTTTATGGCAGATGCGTATTTAGCTATATTATATATATATATATAAACCCAATCATACTTCTCATTACTATCATGGAATCTACTTGGTTTCTGATGTGAATGTCAACTCAACACCTGACCTCCTCTGTATTAGAGTCTCTCATTACTAACACTGTCAAGGAGACCAATTCTGTAATGGTGCACTGTCCCACCTGCCCTAGCATCAAGGGAAGAAACCACCACTGAACTTTTAAGGATGGCAGGATCCCTCTCACCAGAACATATTCTTAATGTTTGGGATTGTGCTTCTAACACCTTAAAACTGCATCAGAGATAAGAAGTAGAGGCTACTCTAAATTTCAGAGGGTCACAGGAAACGTTTACCTTAGTATTTTAGTGAATATAAGGAATTAAGAAATCAGGTGTGTGTGGAAAATCATATCTCAGAGACCGAGGATTCAGTCTCACAAGACTGCCCCCTACTGCTGCTGCCAATTGCAAGTCATAGCATGTTTTACTTGTGCTTTTGAGCAACTAGTTGGGTATCCCATGACCTCCTCCTTGGGTTTGATTAATTTGTTAGAGAGGCTCTTATAACTCAGGGAAATACCTACTTACATTTACTTGTTTAATATAAAGGATACAGATGAAGAGATGTACAGGGCAAGATATGGGGATGGGGGAGCGAAGTTCCATACCATTCCCGGGTGTGCCATTCTGCAGGAACCTCTGCATGCTCAACTGTCCAGAAGTTTTAAAAATATCTTTCTATTGAGCCTTTCATGGAGACATCATTGGATAGGCATGACTGACGCATGAACAACTGTGTAGAAATGTGATTGGACAAAATGGGCATGGTATAATACTAATTGCTTGAGTGGGGGAACCCAGTAAGGCCTGTCCAGATTCTTCTTGGCCTCTCTGCAGTCACGTGTGTGAGGCAGTATTCCTTCTGAAATGGGAGTCTTGGGACTTACAGATAGGGTAGGTTGGAGAATTTCTTTATGATAAGCTCCAAGACAGAGAGGCAGGAAAGATTCCTGCCTTAGGGGAAAAGCAGAGCAGACAAGAAAAGAAACTATCTTTCACTTTGGTTGCTCTGATGCTGTTCTGAAGGAATCAAGGGAAAAAAGGACAAAAACTTTAACAAAAAATATACTTATTGTTTTAGTCACTTAGGAAATACCAAGGGCTATGGGCGTCATAAGCCAGGAACCATGAACAAAACCCAATATGCATATACATCATAATACCACACACGGCCAAAATGAAATAAGATTCACACGCAAATTTTATACATTCACTATCTTGATTTTTAGTCTTAGATCCCTCATTGAGCTAGCTAATGTCATTTCTAGGAGCAATGAGCAATTTATTATATGATGGACAATTTAATATTTATTTTAGAATTAATTACCATTATTGGTATTATACTTTTCAGTTACTTTCTTTTATATCTGGGTAGGTAATATAAGCTTTTGATGATGTAAAAATTCCAGGTTCAACCAAATATGATTGAAAAGATTAATTTGAGCCAAAATGTGAGTGGCCAGGCCCAAGACCAAGTCTCAAGAAGTCTTGAGAGCATGTGTCTGGGTTGAATTGCAGTTTGATTACATACATTTTAGGGAGGCAGAAGTTTAAAATAAGTCAATATATGTGAGAATTCATTAGTTCAACCTGGGAAGGCAGGACATTTCCAAGAGGGGGCAGCTTATAGGTGGATTTAAGGATTTATTGAATGGTGATTTATAGTTCCTATGGAAGAGGAGATGATTTGTTGAGATAAGAGGGTGAGAAAACCCACAAGTTAGTTGATATGTAGATAAAGTCCTATGTGATAGATAGAGAAGATAGATAAGTGTCTGACAAAGTTCCCAGAGTCTAGAAGTCCTTAGGAGATGGCTCTGCAGGATCATAAAGTGCATTTATTTCCTTTCTTATCAGCTGTATAATGTTATACCAGAGTCAGGTTGGGAAACAGAAAACAGTGCATAGGGTAAAAGGGTAATAAAACCCTGTGTGGTGAGTCCTTATTAGGTGTGACTCCCTAAGCCTCTTAGGAATTTGGGTAAGAGAATAGAGGTCTGAGTTTAGTTCTCACTTTCTTCACGAAATTCGAAAGATGGAGTAGATAATAAAAAGTATTTCTCCTACCCCTAAGTCTACCTAGTCCCACCTGAAAAAACCAATGATACCAGTTTCTCATGAATCATTTTTTAGATAAATTTCACTATATACAATGTTTTGCACTTCCTTTTATGACTTTGCAATATATCTTAAAGATAGTTGTGTATGATTATGTGGCATATAAACTTTCTTGCCAAATTATGTAATGCTAAAACTCTACAATAGGGATGTGTTAAACTTTATGTTATTGCCAATCCCATGTAGTTTCCAATCTTTTGCCATTAAAATGCTACAATGAACCTCTTGTGAACACACATATGAGGGAAGACCCCCTCAAAATCGGAGTTTATAAAAAACTTGTGTGTTTGTTGAAACTTTAGCCACCTTCAAAATACTCTCCGTTTGATGAGATACACCTACCAAGTTGCTTTTCCGGTGTTCAAAACCATTTTTGAATTCATCAATTTTGATTCCTTTTAGCGCTTCTGCCATTTTTTGTTTCACCTCTTCCACATTGCATAATGTTTTCCTTTGAGGACTTTTTTCATCCAGGAAAACAACAACAAAAAATAGTTGCTCAGGGTGAGATTGGGTGAAGAGGGAGGGTGGGTCATGGGGTCCTGCTGTTTTTGTTCAGAAACTCCTGAACACTCATTGCAGTGTGGGTGGGTGGGTTGTCATGGTGAAAGAAATCACTCATCATGAGATGGACAAACGCACTGAAAGAAATCTCCAAAAAAGGAATGCTTCTACACTGCTGGTGGGAATGCAAACTAGTGCAACCTCTTTGGAAGATAGTGTGGCGATTTCTGAAAGAACTAGAAATTGACCTTCCTTATGATCCAGCAATTTCCCTATTGGGAATATACCTAGAAGAACTCAAATCATTTTACAAAAAAGATACTTGCACACGTATGTTTGTTGCAGCTCTATTCACAATAGCAAAAACATGGAACCGACCATGTTGCCCATCAAAGCTGGACTGGACAAAAAAAATGTGGTACATATACACAATGGAATATTATGCAGCCATAAAGAAGGACAAACATATGGACTTCGCAGCAACTTGGATAGATTTGGAGTTGATCATATTCAGTGATCTATCACAGCAACAAAGAATAGAGTATCATATGTTCTCACTCATAAGCAAAACTTGAACAATTATAATACTATAAGAAAGGGATTGGCAGTAGCGGGAAACTGTCAGGACAGGGAGTGGAATTGGCAGTTGAGGGAAACTGCTAGGGGAGGGAGGGGTATACCTCATTAACAAGGGTACCTGCATAATCAACGTTATACCTAACCCTGAATTGTACCCCACATCTTTATAATAAAAAAATTGAAGAATAAATAAAATTAAATTTAAAAAAAGAACGATATCTCCAAAAATATATATATATTTCCTGAAGACACACACAGCCTCTTGCAACAATGCTAACTGGTACAGTGATGCAGGTGGGTTCCAAGCAGGGGAAGCTTGTACAAGGTGCCCACTCCCTAAAAGATGATTCTAGTTTGGGGAGAAATCCCTTCCTCATACACACACACATATATGCATAATTTTGCATATATCTATTTCCTAAAAACATGCTAAATCAAAGTATTTGTAAACTAAAATGTATTAAGTATTAGGACCACTTTTCAACTGATATTGTACAATTTACTATCCATATGAGAGCAACTCTTTGAAAATGAAAATTCCTTTTCAACAATAATTTGCTATCAAATTTATTGATTCTTGTCAATTCAAGTGAAAGATGATGTCTTGTACTTTTAATTTCATTTTTTAAATTATGAGTGAAGTCGTATTTATTTGCTATGAACTATATACTTCTACACATTAAGCTCTTTTTCTTGAACATCATTTAAGTAAATTATCCCTTTTTATGACATGAATTGAAAATGTTTTCAGAATATTGTCTTCTAATTTTTTTAACAAAGTATTTATTTTGGTTTTATGCATGCTTGTTTTTACTTTATGTCTTCTAGGTTTTATGTCATGCCTAGAAAGGACTTCCATATTACAAAGTCATTTTTTAAATAACTTGAGATTTAAAATTTTCAATCTTCATGCCTAAATGTATGATAAATCTGGAATTTACTCAGCTATAAGATAATTATTAGTTCTAATCTCTGTTTTCTTTATGTAGCAGTCCAGTTGTCTTAGGTAATTTATTGACCACTGCATTATTTCCCACTGCCCTTAAATAAGATCCTTAAAATAAACAATTCCTCAAAATATTTATTTCTGTCTCTAGACTATGTAGACTGTCCTACAGCTTTGTTAGTTATGATCCAGTTCTGTACTGGTCTAATAACTGTAGCCCTAGCATAGGTTTTCATATGGCATAGATAGGGTCTTTTTTATTTACTCTTCTGTATTACACTGGAAATATTTCAAAGCATTTTAAGCATTTCTACTTAAAACTGTATGGAGGTACTCGTTTATCTTTCAAAACACATCTCTCTCTCTTTTTTAACCTCAGAAAGCATTACATTTATGAGTGAGTTAGAAGAAAACTGACTTGAATGTGTGTGTGTGTGTGTGTGTGTGTGTGTGTGTGTGTGTGTGTGTTATAATTCTTATTTTGTGATTAGTCTCAGTATTCTTGATAGGTTTATTCCAAGGAAATGTTTTATCTCTATTTCGTATTTGATGTCTTCCTCTAAATCTCTTAAGCAGGAGGCAATCTTTTTCTATGAAAAAAAGGATCCTTCTATAAAGGGTCCAAAAGTAAGTATTTTAGGTTTCTGGGTCATATAGTGCTTTTCAGAACTATTCAACTCTCCTGTTGCAGTATAAAAATGCCATAGAAAATATGTAAATGAATGAGCATGGTTGTGTCCCAATAAAACTTCATTTATAAACACCAGCAGCAAACAAGATTTGACCCCCACCCAGCACCTGGCCACAATATATCAACCCAGTTTTTAAACAGTAGTTTCTTTTCCTCTTAAACTAAGAAAACTAAGATTTATTCTAATACCTGACAGGCTCTGATTTTTTTCTATTAGTTGTTTATTTTATTTAAAGATGTACTGATTGAAAATTAAAAGCATACACACCAAAATTAGACCAGAGCATAGTTTTCTAAAATAAAAGTTAATGCTATCTAACAATAAGCTCAAGTATTCAGCCCACACAAACAACAGACAAGATTATAGTTGCTTCAATGGAAAGTTTATCCAGGGCCCATGCAATCCAGAGTTATATTATTTCTAGTAACTTCATTCAAATCTCTCAGATGATTTAGCTCTTTATTCATCTTCTAATAATTCTTCCTAAATCTAAAACAAAAGAATGGGAGGAAAGGAAAAAGCAAACTTTAAAAATTTATTTCAAGAGTTGGATTTTATATTTAAGAAGTTTGGAAAATTGTCTATTTTGTGCAAAAAGTATTCTGTATTATTAGATCATGCTAGAATAATATTTGAAGCAAAAAATATATTTTGGCTTGGAGAGAACAGAGGGAGGAAGCATAGTTTGCAGCCTTACCAATATTTGCCTACTATCAAGATTTGCTAGGGTGCTAAGTCAGACATCAGGACAAGTACTATAATACATCCAACCAAAAGTGCCCATTAGGGGAAGCCATGAGTCCATTTACATAAATTCTCAGTTCCCCTTTGGAATGACATGGTCACACATGTTGTGGAATTCATAATCTGATCAGGAAATCTGATATAAATACTTCCAAGTAGGAAAAGAGAGGATTCCCCCAACACTGAGTGGTAACTTGGCAGGCCTATCCACACCTGGAGATACCCGCAGCAAGTTTTAGAAGGTAACAGTTCCTCACATTACTAAGGATGGTTACATCTGACAGTTTTAGATCAGCATGGGTTGAAATCAGGATCTTTGGCAGGGGTTTTGATCATTGTCAACGACCTTAGGAAAAAAAAAGTTGCTGCTTTTATTAAATCCACCTGGTTGGACTATCTACTTGAAAATTCATGAGAGCTTATTTAATTTGAACTCCATGAGGTCATCCTAGAATCTCACCAAAATAGCAACTTAACCCTTGGATAAGTTATTTCTGTTCTCCCAGAACATAGAGGGGAACAAGATGCTCCCAAATTCTGAGTGAAGAAAAACTCAGAGACTTCTGGGAAAATCAGACTTAGGACTTCTAGTAAATCAAATTCAATAAATGGGAATGGTGTTTTTCTTTGTGATTTTGCTTTAACCTTCACCATATTTTCATGAGGTACCAAGCCAATGACTGGTCATGAATTATGGAAGCCACAGTCAGACATACCTTCAATTTATGCTCCAGGATCCCTGTTAACTCTCTCAGATCATTGTCTCTTTTCATATTCAGCTTCTCTCTCAGTTGAGCTCCATTTTCCTTCAAGTTTCCCTTTTGAGTTTCCATCTTCTGCTGCTCCTTCTGTTCCTGTCTTAACAGCTCCTGTTCTTTCTTAATTGCTTCCTTTCTGGCCCTCTCTGCTACTCCATGAAGGGTTTAGAAAAAGTAAAAACAAATAGGTCAATCCTAAACTCTATCCTCTTGAGATCATAGTCCAATCAAATTTGAAAGGAAGTGTGGGAAAATTCAAACTTCATCCAGTGGCGCCACCATCAGTGACAGGGTTGAGAACGTGATGGGAAAGTCCCTGACTGCCAAGCTGACTTACAAGCACTCTCCCTTTATTACATTCAGGTTTAGTAGCATGTGCATTCTGAAGAAAAAGAGGAAGCTTCAGTTTCAGAAAGCTCTTCCTCTCACATCTGTCAGAGAGCATTGCAAAAAATCAAGTTGCTCCACTGTGAACTGAGCCCTGCCCCATACCTGCTATGGCCTTTTGCTCATCAGTGAGGGCTTTATCTGCCTGCAGGATGCATTCCTCTATTGCCACTTGTGACTTCAGGAAATGCTGGAGGACCTCGTTTGCCTGAGGAACCAAGAAGGAGCAAAGAACTTAGATTTCCAGTTATGGAGATTTGTTTTGCACAAACAGGTCCTTCCATGTCATTTTTCTTTCTGCTTAAAATGCTCTAGAAGACCCCTAAAAAGTATGCCAGATCCTTAGTGTGACTAGAGACCCTCCTCATCTCCTACTTTCTGTTTCGCAGTGCTCCTTCCAGTGCTATTTCCTTCTACATTCTCTTGATTTCAGACAATCACAATTATTTGCAGTTGTACAATCCACAATCTCTGATGTTCATATGTATGTGCATGTTTATCTGTGGCGCTTCCTCTTGGATGATGTATCAACCTGGACTACATGGCTGAGTGGTCTGAATGCTTATGTCCCCTCAAATTATTGTGTTGAAATGTAGTACACAATGTAATGACATTACGAAGGAGGGCATTTGGGGAGTATTATGTTATGAAGGTGGAGTCCTCATGAATAGGATTAGTGTCCTTTTAAGGGGCTGAAGATACCAGAGTTCTCCTCTTCCGCCATGTAAAAACACAGTGAGAAGGTGCCATCTATGAATCAGAAAGTGTGCTATCACCATACACTAAACCTGCCAGTAAAGTGATCTTGAATTTCCCCAACTCAGAACTGTGTGAAAAATAAATTATGCTGTTTATAAGTCACCCAGCTTATGGTATTTTGTTGTCACAGCACAAACTAAGATAATTTACAAATATATCACACTTTTCTTCCTGAAAGTTTTCCTAGACCACATGCGAAATATGAAATGCAGCCTCCAGTCTCTGCTGCTACTCTCGATCACTTGCTGGAAGTACAACTTTAGATAAGTTCTTTATCCAGCCTATTCCTCTCAGTTCACTGCTGTTAAATGTAAATAATATGAGTAGATACTTCATAACATTCTACGGAGGATTAAATTAAAACATCTAGGGAAAGATCATAATAGTATGCTTGTCACACAGGCATTAATTCTTAAATGTATGCTAGTTGCATTATTATTATTATTATTATTATTATTATTATTATTGCATTCAGTACCATCACCAAAGCAGTCTAGGATCACAGGCTCATTAGCATTATAACACTGTATGTAATTATCTATTTATTTGAATCTCTCTCACTTTGATGAGTCTTGACTTCAAAGATGTTGCCTTGCAAATTCTTAGCACTTGGCAAAATGTCTAATACATTATTGGATGATGAAATACATAATTCTGTTCTGTCTCACCTGAATTTATAATTTCTATACTGTTTATTTGGAAATAAACATTTCTATTCTTTTCAGGAATAAATAAAACATTTTAAACATTAAAAGTTAGTAGTGATATATGTATCCCATGTTCAGTGTATTACCCACAGCTGGTGCTGTGCTCCAGATTTTCAGGAGAACCCCCCCTTGACTCTATTCTATCAGCTTTTCCATGCTCCCATATAGCTCACCTTAACTCCTTTCCTAGGCACTTGTGAGTAGCTCCATTCAATTAGTTTCTTTGCATCCCTATAGTGGTTGTATCCTCCAGGAACATAGAGCCTTCCTGATGAAAAACTTTCCATTAGGGGCTCTGAAATCTGATTAAGTTTAGACTGGCAAAATGTAAAAGATGCCTCTTCATTCTGCAGCAAGAATTCTTCTTTCTTATTTTTTATGGTTTCCTGTAAGAGGAATACAGAAGAAGGTCACCAGAAAAAGAGAATATAAAGATAATTTCAAATCATCTATTAGATGAGTGGTCTAACTGTGCTCCTATTGAGAGAAATGTTCTAAAAGAGCAGCACAGGCAATATAGCAAGAATCAGGAGATTCAATTAACTCCCAACTCTGAAAGCTCTCTGTAAGACTATGGGAAAACTTCTTAACCTCCCTGAGCTATTTTTTAGGTTCTTCATCTGTGAAAGGCTGAGGTGGCATTATATATTCTCTATAGTTCTTAGTAGATGTAACATTCTGTAATTCTGTCTTCAATAACACAATTACAACATGAAAACAAAATAAATATAAATAACTTATTAAGAGATTTTGTCCAAGATCTTGAAGAGGGAGTGTATAATATATATATATATATATATATATATATATATATATATATATATAGAGAGAGAGAGAGAGAGAGAGAGAGAGAGAGAGAGAGAGAGAGGGTGAACAGCTAAGTAATGACTTACAAGAGTTCTAGAACATGTCACTAGGCACTACAGGAAGAAAGGTTCTGAATAAATTTCCCAAGCTTTGGTACAAAAGAAGGAAGCAAAGTTTTTTAGAATTCTCTCTTGGATAAGAATCCGTACTATATTACCATGAATAGGAGATGAGCCGTGGGATCAACATGTAGAACTCTAGGCATCATTCCAGAAGAGCCTCAGTGAGGAAGGTCAAATGCTAAGCAAAATTACCATGAGCTTCTTCTGGAACTCCCCCTTTTCATCCTTGAAAGAATACTTTATGAAGACTGAAACAGCTTCCCTCTCACAGGCCACGTGCACATCCAGCAGCTCCTGGAGTGTGTCTGTGGGGAACCTCACTTGCTGGACCATCTGCTGGCTGTAGTGGTCAGCTGCCTTCTGCACGGCAGCTAAGTCCAGAGTTGTCACCACATTCTCTAAACAAAGTACCTCTTCACTGTTGATGACATCGATGAAGGTCACCACCAGAGTACCTAGCTCTGAATAAGGTAGGAAACAAAAGTTAATGCAAATCTGTCACTCAGTGAGTTCCAAGTTTCTCAGATTATGATTGTCAGCCAACAAAGATACACACATGCACACACACACACACACACACACACACACACACACACCCCTACTTACTTCTGCTGTTACCACCTTTACTCTTGATTGTTCTCCAGGCCATAATATTAAATACTGACCTTCATCTAATATAATTAAAGGTGTCTGGGAAAAACTACTTCACGTTAACACAAATTAAGAAAAAAAAATAGGGGACATAGACAGATGAAGCAAGTTAATTCACATAGAGAAGGAGACAAAATAGTAACAGATCCAGTTGGAGTGTGTGTCTCTGGATTGGGTAAGTATGCATAAGAATTAATCTGTGTGCATTCATGTGTTCAAGTGGGTGAGAGAATTTCCAACTGAGGGGATATACGGGAATAAGCACTTGGGGCTCCCCTGCAGAAGCAGCAGTAATTTAACATTGTTCTGAATTTGGTACCCCCTGTATGCAGGGTCATCTGCCATTCTCAGGGCATCTCTTGGGAAAAGACAGCAGAGATCAGCCTTCTCTCCGCACCTGGCACCTATCCTGACCTCAGTAACTGTGACAATAGGTTAGACACTGGCAGCAGGGCCCATGGAGAAAGCGCAGGAAGGAAAACTTGAGTTGAACCCTGTTGGAGGAGAAGACATGGGCTGATGCCATCTTCTCTGTCCCCAGAACCCAAGCAGAGACCTGCTTTAGCATGCCCAATACTGAGCAGCCTGCATCCTATGACTGGGGGGCAATCTCTGCACCCCTCTGGGATTGACCATCATTGGTCCAGGGAGGATACTCCAAGTGCATAATACCAGACAGATAGCTTGGAAACCCAGATGCCCCATCTTTCACACTGGAACATTTGCAGATGCATGCAATTGGATTGGGAGATCTAGCAACATCTGAGTAGGAGTGAGTCTTGGTCTGAAATAGTCCCCTTCCCCCGGGAGTCCATAGGTCTTCTGACCCACAAGGAGAAAAGCTTGACCACCAGCACTGAGAGCAGGGGAGGGTCTAGAGGCCAGAGCCTACTCCCTTCCATAGCAGGGCAAAAGCAATGGTGCTTGGGACATGCCAGAAAAATAAAAAAGGAAAGGAACCTGAAGTTCCAGTCAGTGGGATACTGTGATCTGCAGGTAGTTTCTGAACCACACCTCCTTCATTACACCTTAACCAAATCTCAAAACTGCAAAAAGACAGCACATCTTCCAACCTCCAGCACATCTTCAAAACTGAACAAATCCAGAGACTATACCTAAGGAAGAATAGGAGGTTTGGCAAACAAGTGAAAGCTAAGCTCTCTTCCATTGAGCAATGGATCAAACAGAGAAAAAGGTGGGGAGAAATCCATCACAAAAGAAGAAGAATCAACAGAAGAACACAGGTATCCCCCAGACCCTGGAAAGACAGTTCCTGAGAATACAGACTTTGGAACTCAAACAACGAAGAGACCCCAGAACAAATGATCTCAAACCACAAATCCAGATACCAAAGTAATAATGGAGAGGATGAATGAAAAAGAAGAAAGGCAAGAAGAAAGGATGAAGGAGTTGATAACTGAAATGATGACAATAAAAAAAATACAGTGAATAAAATAAACATCGAATTGACAAGCATGGAAAACAGCATTAACTAAGCAAAATAAAAAATTCAGAGCTTGAAGACTGAAGTATGGAATTAACCCAAACTGTTAAAAACATAAAAGGGAAGCTTAAAAAGATGGAACAAAACACCCAAGAGATGTGTGATTATATTAAGAAGCTGAAATTGCACCTGATTGGCATTCCCGAGGCAGAAAGGGAAACAGAGAATTCCTTGGAACAAGCATTCCATGATGTTATTCATCAGAAATATGATCATCTAACACAAGAGTTTCAGAGAACCCTTGTAAGACATTAAATGAGAAAAACAACTCCCAGACACACAGTAATTCACTCACACCAACTAGGTATAAAAGAAAAAAATCCTAAAGGCAGCAAGATAGAAAGGTCAGACTACCTACTGGGGAAGACTAATTAGAATAGCAGCAGATTTATCTACAGATACAGTACAAGTTAGAAGAGACTGGACTCAAATCTTCAATACTCTCAAAGATAAACAATTCCAACCAAGAATTTCCTACCTAGCTAAGCTAAGGCTCATCAGTGATGGAGAATTAAAACCCTTCCCAGACATCCAATCCCTAAGAGATAACACTACTTCCAGATAAGTTCTACAGAAGATGATTAAGAAGGTATTAAGCACGGAAGAAAACAAAACAAAACAAAACAAAAACAAAGAATGACCACTCACTTCCCAAGAAACTAGGAAAACACAAAATCAACAGATAATACATTGTGACTGCAAACTTGAAAACACACACATACATCAACCCAAAAGTTAAAAGAAAACAAACAAAAAATCTTTATAAGATACTTGTGATAGGGATAAATTCTCACATTTTCAACCTGAGGATGAAAGAACTACATGCAACCTGAGCATGAAAGAACTACATGCACCACTGAAAAGACACAGAATGGCAAACTGGATTTAAAGAAAAGTATGACCCCACAATATGCTGCCTCCAGGAAACACATCTCATAACAAAGGACACCCAAAGACTCAAAGTTAAAGGATGGTAAACAAACTTTCAGGAGAACAGAAAACAAAAGGCAAGAGTCACAATTTCAGTATCATATAAAACAACCTTCAAGTTATCAAAAATTTTAAAAAGATACACAAGGACATTGCACAATGATGAAAGATTCATTCATGAATAAGAAATATCCATCCTAAATATATATGCATCCAACACAGTAGCACTACAATTTATAAAGCAACTACTAAGTAAACTAAAACAGGGTATTGATTCTAATGCTATCATAACTGGGGACTTAAATATCCCTTTAACAACCCTAGATAGATCATTGAAGCAAAAAATTAATAAGGAGATTCAGAACCTTAACTTGATGCTTCACAAAGTGAACTTAATAGATACCTACAGAACACTCCACCCAATAACACCAGAATATATACTCTACACATCATCACATGGGACATACTCCAAGATCGACCACATCCTTTGCCATAAATCAAGCATAAACAAATTTCTTAGGATCAAAATACTGCCATGCACCCATTCAGACCACAGTGGAATAAAAATCAATATTGTCACCAACAAAAGTCCCCCACTTAGAGTCTATAATACTGAGTGATGTGTCACAGAAACAAAGAACTGAGTATCACATGTTCTCACTCATAAGTGAACCTTGAACAATTATCATAATACTATATAAGAAAAGAACTGGCAGTAGTGGAAAACGGCTGGGGTGGGAGGAGGGGAGGCAGGATCAGCAGTAGAGGGAATATGCCAGGGGAGGGGGTGCATACCTTATCAACAAGGGTACCTGCACAATGAACATTTGTATACCTAACCCTGAATTGTACCACACATCTTTAAAATTAAAAAAATTAAAAGAGAAAAAAATTCCCCCTAAACACACAAAGACATGGACACTAAACAACACAATCCTGAACTACTCCTGGGTCGAACAAAAATCAAAACAGAAATTAAAAGATTCTTGGAAACAAATGAAAACAAAGATACATCATACCAAAACCTCTGGGATGTCATGAAAACAGTACTAACGGGCATGTTCATCTTTATGAACATTCTTCAAGAAAATAGAAAGATCACAAGTTAACAGCCTAACAAATCACCTAAGGAAGCTGGAAATGGCAGGACCACCAAAATCCTAACTTCAACAGAAAAATCCAGATCACCAAAGTAAAAGCCCCAAAACATGAAATAGAAGACAAAAATTTCATAGAAAAAAAAATCAACAAGACAAAAAGTTGATTCTTTGAAAAGATAAACAAGATTGAAGTACCCCTTGACAGACTGACCAAGAAAAAGAGACAAAGAGCAAATAGACACAATCAGAGGCAAAAAAGATCAAATCACAACAAATCTTAAAGAAATACAAAAGATTATCAGAGGTTACTATGAACACCTGTGTGGAAACAAATTTGAAAACCTAAACGAAATGGAGGACATTCTGACATTTTCCAAGGTTGAAACAAAAAGTAGAGAATCTAAATAGACAAATAACAACCCAGGGAATTGACTCCATCATAAGAAAACTACCTAAAAAAAAAAAAGTCCTGGACCAGATGGCTTTTCAGTAGAATTCTACAAAACGTATAACAAGGAGCTGATACTGATCCTATTGAAAGTATTCCAGGCAATTGAGACAGACAAACTCTCCCCAGATCATTTTATGAAGCTAATATCACACTGATACCCAAACAGGATAAAGATCCAACAAAGAAAGAGAATTATAGGCCAATATCCCTGATGAACATAGATGCAGAAGTTCTCAACAAGATTTTGTCAAATCAGATCCAACAACACTTCTCAAAAAACAACCACCATGACCAGGTAGGTTTCATCCCTAGGATGCAGAGCTTGTTCGACATCCATAAGACCACAAATGCAATTAAATACATCAATAGATGTAAAAACAAGAACCACATGATTATATCATTAGATACACAAAATGTTTTTGACAAAATCCAGCACTCATTCTTGATAAAAACCCTAGGTACAGAAGGCACATATCTCAAAATAGCAAAAGCTATCTATGATAAACCCACAGTCTACATGTTACTAAATGGACAGAAATTGGAAGCCTTTCCCTTGAAAACTGGAACAAGACAAGGCTGTCAACTCTCACCCCTCCTGTTCAACATAGTGTTGGAAGTCCTAGCTAGAGCAATCAGACAAAAGAAGGATATCAGGGGTATTCAAAAAGCAAAAGAGGAACTTAAAAAATCCCTTTTTGTGGAAAATATGATCCTATACTTGGGAAACCCAAGAGAATCTGCTAAAAACTTCCTTGCACTGATAAAGGACTTTGGCAAAGTCTCGGGGTATGAAATCAATATGCAAAAGACAATCACATTTTTATACGTCAACAACTAAAATGCAGAGAATCAAATAAGATGTATGATGTATGACCCCATTCTCAATAGCCACACAAAAACAAAAACAAAAAGAAATATCTTGGCATCTTCCTAACCAGAGAAGTGAATGCCTTTTACCAAAAAACAAAAACAAACAAACAAACAAAAATTACAATATACTGCTCAAAGAATCAAAGAAGACACAAACAAATGAAAAAAAATTCCATGCTCATGAATTAGAAGAATCAACATTGTTGTGATGTCCATCCTACCAAAGGCAATCTATAGATTCAATCCAACAGCCACTAAATTACCATCATCATTCGTCTCAGACCTGGACACAGCATACAAAATTCATGTAGAAATAAAAACAACCATGAATAGCCAAAACAATCCTTAGCAAAAGAAACAAAGCAGGAGGAATCACCATTTCCAGACTTTACACTTTACTATAAGGCTACAATAATCAAAAACAGCTTGGTATTGGTATAAGAACAGGTATATAGATCAATGGAACAGAATAAAGATTTCAGAAGAAAAACCTCAATTTCTCAACCAACTCATCTTTGACAAATCTCCAGTAACAACCAGTAAGAATAGGAGAAGCTATTTAGTAAATAGTGCTGGGAAAATGGGCTGACTACATGCTTAAGAACGAAGGACTCCTTATCACCATACACAAAAATCTACTTCAAATGGATCAAAGACGTAAACGTAAAACCTGATTATAAGAATCTTAGAAAATGCAATAGATACTCTTACAGATATTGGTATAGGAAACCAATTCCTGATCAAAACCCCAGATGCCGATGCCATAAGAGATACGATAGACAAGTGGGACCTCACCAAACTGAAATGCTTCTGTAAAGCAAAAGAAACCATCAAGAGAGAAGTGGGACACCCACAGAATGGGAAAAGACATTTGCCAACTGTATATCTGACAAAGGTCTAACATCCAGGATCCACAAGAAACTCAAAAAGTGCCGAAATGAAAAAAACTAACAGCCCCATTTTTAAAAAAATGGACAAAAGACATGAATAGACACCTCTCAAAAGAAGATATATATAAGCAGCCAATAGACATATGAAAAAATGCTCAGCCTCATTCATCATCAGAGAAATGCAAATCAAAACTGCAATGAGATGTCACCTAACTCCAGTAAGAATGGCTATCATTAATAAAACAAACAGCAAACATCCTCAATGATGGCGAGGATGTGGAGAAAAGGGAATACTTGGTGGGAGTGCAAACGAGTTCAACCTCTATGGAAAACAGTGTGCAATTTCTAAAAGAACTAGAAATTGACCTTCCATACAATCCAGCAATTCTTCCTTCTGGGAATATACCCAGAGGATATCAAATCATTCTACAAAAAAGATAGCTGTGCATGCATTTTTATTGCAGCACTATTAACAGTAGAAAAAAAACATGGAACCAATCATGCTGCCTATCAAAACTGGACTGGATTTTTTTTTTTTTTTTTTTGAGTTGGAGTCTCACTCTGTCGCCCAGACTGGAGTGCAGTGGCCGCTCCCGGCCACCGCAGCCTCGACCTGCTGGGCTCTAGCGATCCTTCCGCCTCAGCCTTCCGAGTAGCCAGAATTACAGGCATGCACTACCACGCCCAGCTGATTTTTTTGATTTATTGTGGAGATGAGGTCTCGCTGCCCAGGCGGGTCTCGAACCCACGGGCTCAGGCAATCCACTCACCTCAGCCTCCCAAAGGCGCGGGATTACAGGCTGAGCCACCGAGCCCGGCTTGGATTTTTTTTTTTAATGGGGTACGTATACACTATGGAATATTACACAGCCACCAAAAAGGAAAAAATGATGGACTTTGCAGCAGCTTGGATGGATTTGGAGTCTATAATACTCAGTGACTTATCACAAAAACAAAGATCTTAGTACATGTTCTCACTTATAAGTTGACCCTGAACACCTATCATAATACTACAGAAAAGGGATTGGCAGTAGTGGAACACTGCCAGGAGATGGAAGGAGAGGGCACATAACATCAATATGTGTGCCTGATCCTAATCCAGGTGAAATGAGGTCCAATGGAAGATACAAATGATCTGAAATGCAACTTGTTTTTGAATAATGTCACTCTTTAGTAGACACTACTCTTCCTGGATGAGCTTAACTCTAGTCACCAGACTTTTCGAGAATTAATATTCCCTAGGTCCCAGTAACTATTACTGTGGACTCTGTCTGGTTTCAAATATAAGCAGACCCTGCTCTCTGCTGAACCACCCACTACTCAGGCCTTGCTCTGATAGCTGGAATCAGATTCAAAGTATTCTCTAAGTATTCATCTTCTGTAATAAGTCGACCATTCAACTTCAGCTCAAGACCACTTATGTATCCTGATTTGTACCCCACACCTTTAAAATTTTAAAAAATCACATAATACTTATTCTTAATTCTTAAGCTTTCAATGGGTTTTCAGAAATTCATAAAGCTAATATTTATTTTGAATTGTTTTAAAATTCCAAGTAGTATCTTTGGAGAAAACCACCGTTTTATAGGGTCTCCCCTGAGACAGCACTGTATTCTGTTTTTGCACCCACTTAGTGATTCTTATCATCAACGATTATGTTCTTCATATATGTGGGAGCCCCAGATCCCAGTGGCAATGTTCAGATTTTGGAAAGGGATTTATAAACATCATAATGGGAGATAATTACTAAAAAAATGCATTTCTCTTTGAAGTATAGATGTTTATTAAAGCATGCTTCTATATAGAATGAACAAAAATTACTTAAGAACATTATAATTAAATATTCAGTATATATTTGGTTACACAGAAATAGGATTTTGGAAAAGGAGACTCACGATTTCCAGTGATCTTAACTTCTTCCATGAGGGTCTTGTTTCTTGCATGGGTGAAGATGTAAGAACAGAAATTATTTGATTGTTCCTGGAATTTAAGATCCAGTTGGTTATCTAAAATATCCTCAATATTAGCCAGAAAATCCTTTTCATATTTTGGTCGATCAAAGACAAAACACTTCCGTTGTGGAAAGAAATCTCTGATAGATGCTCTGATCTTATTAGAGTTTTTAGCTTTGGGATTGTCACCTGATGAAGAGATAAAACAGAGTTACTGTAAGCACAATCTGGGGACAAGGCAGCTAAAAGGGATTCTTTTTACCTTTTGACATTTTCTATGCCCATAGAATTTTAATGCATCCATTTAACACTTATTACTAACAAAGCTCATACTAATGATATATCTCTAGAGATAAATATAGGGAATATCTACCCAGGCAAAAATATTAATGTTTGTTATTCACAGAAACAGGCATAATTCCTGGTTAACTGATGTTTATTGAAAGAGTGTTTCATGGTGAATGGTCAGATCTAAATTTCTGGTCTATTTCCACCCATGTTGAAATGCAACAGTGGGACTGACATCAAGAGGAACTAGAAAGGATAATGGAGCAATAATTAACTAGGGCAGATGACAATTTTTAGTTAAGAAAAACTTGATTGATAATATTAAGATCTCCACACTATAAACAGAATTAGCTATTGATTTGGTAGAAACTCTGAAGACTAGACATCACATAAATTTAATTTGAAGATTCAACACTGCCTAACTGAGGGTTTTATCAGATCCTCAGCCACTTAATAGTAACTCATTAAAATAACATATTAACTTACTATGGTGACATTATAAATAAATATGTTAGAATAAAGAGGATATCAAGAGCAGGAAAGGAAAAAGAAGAATCTAGTAGTTATCACAAATATTTTCAAAGCATAGATTGAAATTGAATATGCAGGTCTACTTAACGTGTAAAGTCATTTTTCGTAGAAGATATACCTACCCAAGCACTGGAAAGTTGTAGCCCTACTTCAGAAGAACAAGATATTTAATAATTATCTAGTTTGTTGTTTTTCAACAGAAAAAGGAAGAAGCACAGTAAGAAACACAAATGTCATATTATTGTAAAGTAATAGCACCATCGTAATCTAGATGCTGAGGTACAAATGACCTGAAATGCAACTTGCTTTTGGATAGTGTCGCTCTTTAGTAGGCCCTACTCTTCCTGGATGAGCTTAACTACTCAGGCCATGCACTGATACCTGGAATCAGCTTCAAAGCATTCTCCAAGTATTCATCTTCTGTAATATAGTGACCATTCAACTTCAGCTCCAGGGTGAAATCCCGTACAATCCAGATAAAGTCTGGAAAGAAACTCACAAACTCTGTAGAATCTTCCATTCTATCAGGTCTTGTGGAGGACTTTGCCCTGATTAGTTCTGTGAGCTCTGTCACATATCTCCAACTTGGCTAAGGAAAACAAGTTTCCTACTCACAACTCTCACATTTCCCTTATTAAAAATGGTTATAAACAGTCTTTTGTCCTGGGTCTCTCAGTTACACCAAAGGTTACTCAGTCACAGGGAAATCAGTCTCCATTCCTGTCCATTTCTCAATAAAAATAGAAAGGATACTGCAGCTTCTCCAAGGAATCATTGTTGATGGTGCTCATGCTGTTGTAGATTAAAGTGCTGCTCAGAAGCAGAGCCAGTGCAAAGATCCATGAGTCATTCTTAGGATCACTCTAGAAAATATATTGAAACAGACACTTAGAAATTTTGTTATCAGAAAATCACTCATTTATTTGTTCAACCACTTGTCATTTGATACTTCGGATAGCACAGAATTAGTACAAAGACAGAACCTTGAAAATAGAAACATAGATAAATTTTAGCTTTGGCAATTACATTGACTTCTCTTGTGACCTCCATTTCCTCACCTATGAAAGGATTCTAAGAATATTTTTCTGAAAGGACCTTTTTTTCTAAATGGGATGAAATAAGATAATATGTGTATAAATAATAAGAATGCCCAATAAAAATTAGTTGTTCAACAATAAGTGACAACAGATGTTCATTTAACACAAAGAGAATTAAGAAACCAAATTAAATACACATAATTAAATTAAATGTCTACAGGCTACTAAAAATGTTACATACCTTGTTTTCTTATGGGGAGCACAGATAAATATGACAACTTTTAGACTCGTGATAAGTACCTCATGGTATTTACAAAATGCCTAAAAAAATCCTAGATTATACTATATACAAAAGTTTATGTATTAGTAATGGATCTAAACAGCCAAACCAATAGCCATTATTTTGCATATAAGTCTGTCAAAGTAGAACAAAAGCTTTTGGAGTTAGAGGGAGAATGTGTGTGCAATATACAAACTTGCCTGAAAATTCTGTGGCAGTTGTTTAAAGATTTGTAACTTGTGCCCATAAAGAAGAACAAAATTATGGATTTCGCAGCAACTTGAATGGATTTAGAGTCTACTATACTCTGTGATCTATCACAGAATCAAAGAACTGAGTACCACACGCTCTCACTCATAAGCGGACCCTGAGCATTTCCCACAAAACAGTAAGAAAGGGATTGGTAGTAGTAGGACACTGCCAGGAGAAGTCGCGGGGGGAAGGGGGTGGCACATAACATCAATAAGGGTACCTGATCTCAATTAAGTGGGGACCAAAGACAGTCCCAAACTTTACCTGTACGATGACGACAGGTATACCTAATTCTGAATTGTGCCCCACATCTTTAAAATCACAAAATTAACAAAAAAGATTTATAGAATGTGGACTTGAAGGAATGCAAAAATCAGGCAAGAGAAAGACCTGCAGAAGCAAAATGACCGTTAGAATACAAGAAGTATAAAATTGTTAGGTCTGCCTGGTACAGAGCAGAATGTAGGTGAATGTGACAAGGCTTGAAACCAAACTCCACTGCAGAAAGAGGAAGAATCTGGAGAACAAGCAAAATTGTCTTTGCATTGCCTAAAGTATCACAGAAGCCAGCAACTAGTAGCATACACAGTGTGTCAAATTTCACATATCTGGTAACTCTTGAGACAATGCAAACTTTGAAATCACAATACTACAGGAGAGGTATCAGCAGTAGTAAGACACTGCCAGGGGAAGGAGTGGTATGTAACATCACTAAGAGTACCTGGACCTCAACCAGGGGAAGTGAGAACCAGTTGGAGACCCAAACTTCATGTGCACGTAGACTACTTATGTACCTAATCCTGACTTGTAACCCACATCTTTATAATGAAGTAAAGTAAAAAATATATTAAATAAAAAGTAAGCAACTAAGAAAAGAAGAATCTGGATTTAGAAAAAATAATAATAGATTTTGATACCAAGATTATATACCTGTTTGATATATTGTTTTATAAGTATGGACAGAATTTCTACTTACCCTTAGGCAAAAATGGAGAACAACAGAAATGTGGATACTGTTTCCAATATAATTTTCAAGTAAGAAGGAAGGAAGAGAAGGGAGGAGAGATAGTAAAAAAGACAGAGAGAAAGAGATCATTCATTTTACTTGCAATATAAAGACAATTTAAAATCCACATTAATAAACTTTCTTTCTGTTTTCTCTGCCTTGGAGTCTGCTTTCCAGGAAACTCACCTTGTTTTTGCACACCAAAGTACAAATCACATATCAAATGGCACACCTGTGGTCTCCTCAACTGGACTGAAGTTCTTTTGAGGGCAGAGCTTTTACCTTGTTCAGTAATATCTAGAGTACTTGATCACAAACCCTGTAAATCAGTTTCTCACTAAGGGTTTACAAAAATGAATGGAATTATTCACTTCAGTTTTCATAAATAAATGAAGATTTTTATCTTAAAATAGCACATTATGTGATATGAGTTTCAGACTAAAGAAAACCTCATTCCACGTAGCTGATTTTCAGAATTTCAGGTATAGATCACAGCAGTAAAATTACAAAGGTTTAGGGAAAACTAGGGAAAAATCTAGAATCGAAATAATTTGCCTGAGACCCTCTGCCTTGCCTTTTCCACATTGCCAAGGCCCTCAGTGTCCAGAAGGACCAGAGTGTGGTTTGGCTTGGAGGGGTGGGGCATACACCACATCCAGATGCCCTTAGTTTCAGAAGTCACGGTGGAGCCCAGAGGAAATCCTGCAAGGGGGGGAAGAAAAGAAAAAGGAATAACAAAGATTGACAGCAGCTAGTCCAAGAATCCCAAAGGCTACAAAATCAAATCCGTGCTATTATAAGTGCCCCAAGATACAAGATGGTGCTTTCTCTATTTTATTGAGGATGCCAAAATAAACTCTTCCTTGTTTTAAAGTTTGGGCCTGTTTATAATTGCTAATTATTTTTCCCAATATAAGAAAATCTGCATTCATGTTTGCGTGGCAACCAAAGGACTAGATGAGAGAAAAGGCATGCTGTATGGAACAAAACTTGGATTTTCAACCGTTCAACAATCACAACATCCATACAAGATACTCAGTATGTTGTCATTATATCTTTTCAGCAACCTGAGGAGTAAAGAAAGAATATATTCCATAATTATTTATTAAGTACCTATAATATTCCAGGCATTGGGCATATGTTCAAGGATCAAGAGATACAGCAGTGACTAA
This sequence comes from Cephalopachus bancanus, assembly GCA_027257055.1. Lineage (NCBI taxonomy): Eukaryota > Metazoa > Chordata > Mammalia > Primates > Tarsiidae > Cephalopachus > Cephalopachus bancanus. The sequence continues at coordinate 132,231 of JAPVLO010001048.1, forward strand.
ACCAGGCTGGAATATCTGTCTTCTGGGAGCTAAAACCAATGAGTGCTAAGACTCTGCTAATTTACAACCAGCTGTGGGCCAGCCAGGTATGGTCAGATCTTATGAAAATGAATGTGGGGAGATAAAAATAAATTAAAAATATACTTTTATAAACCCTTATAAATATGTCCCTGCATCTCATTTGTTACTTGGTTTTTTTGGGATTTTTTTGAGTTGGAGTCTCACTCTGACACCCAGGCTAGAGTGCAGTGGCACGCTCCCGGTCACTGCAGCCTCGACCTGCTGGCTCAGGCAATCCTTCTGCCTCAGCCTTCCAAGTAGCCGGAACTACAGGCACACACTACTAAGCCCGACTAATGTTTTATTTATTATAGAGACGCGATCTTGCCAATTGCCTGGGCTGTTCTCGAACCCATGGACTCAGGCGATCCTCTTGCCTCTGCTTCTCAAAGTGCTGGAATTACAGGCATGAACCACTGTACCCGGCTCAGTAAAATTCTATTGGGAAAGGAAAATGGTGGGGGAAAGTGGACAAGAAGGGCATGAATGCACAATTGGGGTATGGGGTGAAAGAGAGCAAAATCGTCATTTTCCATAGGAGGAGGTTGACAGAAAAGGTCTAAAACTGAAAATCATAAGGCAGGCCACTGGCCTCGGCCTCCCAAAGTGCTGGGATGACAGGCTGAGCCACCGATCCCGGCCTGTTACTTGTTTTCAAGAGACTGTTAATCACAACTAATTTAAGGGATTTCAGCAGCAGTTAAAACATTTTCTATAAGGAACATTATTATTACATCACATTCATGACAATTTTTTCTATACTGTGGGAAATAGAGCTTCTGAGAGCCCTGCCTAGGACCAAGATGGAAGTGTTAATAGATAGGTTATGCTGTTTCTACATTCTCATTTTCTGCCCTGAGACTCAGTAGTTGCCCTCTATTATTCTTATTTTTTGAATGTGTTCAGTGTCAGATGTTCTTTACATTGAACCATATTCATGGACTGTGTAGGATTTCGATATGCTAGCCTACACATTATGCTGCAACACCAAGACATGGTGTCCTAATCAGAATTTTCAAGAAAGCTAGCTAAAGCTGCATAAAGACACCTGAAAGAAAAATGTTCTGATTTATTTTTCTTTTACTCAAGGAAAGAAGCATGTATTTTATGCTATGTTCTACACATTGTCCTTGTTGCTGGTAATTTGGCATCAAACAAGTCAGATAAAGTCTTTTACTCTACAGGTTTCTATTTTAATATAATAAAATAAATAAAGATGTAAAAAAACACAATATGTTCATACTGGGTCAGGTTAATTGGAGGGGCAACATGAGACAGGATAGCCAGGAAATGCTCTTGGAGAACTGAAATTTGTTCAGAGCCTTGAAGAAAAGGAGCCAGCTGTGTGAAGAATAGCAATTATTGCTAGCAGAGCACACAAGTGCGCATACCTAAAGAAAGGAAAAGGCTTGACATTTGCAAGAATAAAAAGGAAGAAAGTGTGAGTATAGCATAACAAGTCACAGAGAAAACATAACATAATGAATTTGGAGAAACAGGAAAAGAATAGGTTATACTGAACCTACAGGAGTATGAATTTTACATGTCTACTGGAAGCTTAAGGAGGGTATTAAAAGCAGCTAAATTAAAGACCACTCTTGTTGCTTTGAAAGGAATAGATTAGGGAGTCACAGGGGAAGCAAGGAAGACCCTGAGGATGCTGGTATTTCAAGCAAAAGATGAGGGTGACATAGCCTAGGAAGGTAGAATAGAAATAGAAGGAAACAGATTGATTTGAGTCACATTTTATAAGAAAAACAAGATGACTGAGGCATGAATTGGATGTGGTAGACAAACTAAGTAAAGGATGTAAGTTTCGAAGCTTGGGATCGGTGATTATATTGCTGAAAAGAAGATGAACAAGAAAGCACAGGGGATGTTTTTATTTTGCTTTATTTTGATTGGTTTAATCAAGACTTCTTGATGTGAACATGACAACTTTTAGTGACAACTTTTAAAATGAAACGGTAAGATGGTTACTTGATGTATGAGTCTGAATTTCAGAATATAAGTTAAGGCAAGAAATACCAGAATGGAGGTGGTATTTAAAGTCCTAGAATTGGATAAGATTGCTTTAGAAGAGGGTATAAATAGAGGATAGGAAAGATCCCAGAGCCAAGGCCTGAAGGGGACCACCATTTAGATGATTGGGAGAGAAAAGATAAAGGCCAAAGACACTAGAAATAACTAGACACAGAGATAGGAAGAAACTCAGAAGAGAGGAAAGTATTTTAGGAAAGTAATAGCCAGCAGGGAAGTTAGATGGATACAAGGAAACACTCACTGACTCAGACAAAATGGAGGTCATTGGCAAATCAAACAAGAGCATTTCAGTGGTATATTGAGATTAAAATCCAGGCAGGAGCAAATTAAATAACGAATGAAAAGAATTGGAGAAAGGAAGCTGAGACTATATTTTTTTCTTGCAAAGGGGTAAAAATTTAAAAATCAGGTAATACTCATGATAAGATGTAGCATCCAGGAATTGGTTTAAGATAAATATTCATGCATGTTGACTAGTTAATAAGGATTATCTAATAGAGAAAGTAACACATGATATGAGGGATCATTGTAAGTATTCAGTGCCTAAGCAGGTAAGAAAAGATGAGACTAATAGCACTGGCATGGGAGATTTTCCTTTTACAAGAAGTTGAAATAATAAGTGTAAATCAAATAACTAGATACAGGAAGAGGGAAGATTACAGTTTTGCTTGTGAGAATTAGAAGATCGGTTTGACAAGAGATTTGGAGTCTCCTTTCATGTAACTCTGGAGGAGGAGTAAGAAGCTCAGATACAGGTGGGTTGAAGTAAATAGCCCTGCCACGGAACCTCACTTACCATACTTTTCTCTTGCAAGACGATTCATCAAATAGGATTTTCCTGTACAACACAGTCCTACAATAGCCACAACTACCACAGGCTGAGAAATCTTGTAAAGAATCTTCAAGGCTTTTTGGTTCACACACAGCTGCTCATTCTTGTTTTCCACCAGACACAGGGGGACCAGCATGATGGGTCCGGATGCCATGGTACCTGCCAACCCCAAAGAGTCTCTCAGTAGAAATAAAATCACAAGTGGATTTCTTTCCCTGCCTCAAGATTAATCAATTCATGTGCCCATCATCAGAGGGCTGGTAAGACATCTATACTCTTCTAAGGCATAAAATGCAAGATAATCTCATGAAACCACAGAGGGCTTCCTCCATCATAATCTCTGACATTAGTAGTAATGCAATTACCAGTCCAAAGTTGTACTTTCATCATAAGAATAAAATGTGAGCAATGGTTATTATGCATTGAGAGTCTACATTGTGCTGAGTTTTGTGATAGGTACATTATATACTTGACTTTGTTGATATTTATAAGAGCTTTGAATATTGGGGCTTATTTTGCCCACTTTACGGATGTATTAGACGAAATTCAGAAAGACTAAGAGATTTGCTCAAATTTCTAACAGAGAAATAGTGGTAGTCCTCGTATTTGAAAGCAGGGCAGTCTGTTTCACCATGCCATGTTTTCAGCCACTTAATGTGGCAGAATAATCTTTCTCAACATTGATTACCCATGTGCTCCTTGACCAGTAAACTATAGGGGCACTCTATAGATACTCCTTTAACAACAGCACACTCTCTAAGCATTAGTGTGATGTGACAGGCTCCTGTTATTTCTGTACAGGTCCTAGAGTCAGGACCTCCTTCCACAAACCACTCAGTGGTTTCTAGATGGGGCTCTCTCCCATGAATGTTTGGCGCTCCAGCCAGGGTTCCAGCTCACCTTGGATTTTTGAATGGTATGTGTTCAAGTTTTTATTTCTTGATACCCAGTTCTATTAATATTGCCTTTACTTATTTAAATGCATTGAATGAGCATCTACTATATGCCTGAAACTGTGCATGTTTCCTGGAATAAAATGACTTTAGGCATTAATCCCTGGCCCCAAAGTAATGCTAGATTAATGACAACAGAAGAATTAGGTTTAGCTGTGATAATCAGAAAAAAAAAATAGCTTACAAATAATTTACAAAGACTATGCTCTCCCATAAATTTCAGTTAGTAGTCCACAGCTGGTAGGATGGAGTTGTTTCATAAATGATTGGGGCATAGGACCCTTCTTTCATATAATATCTCAATCTCTAAGTGGCAATCCAAGATCTAAGATAGCATCTTTTAAGGATGTATCACTTCCGTTTAAAGACTAATAGATCTTGTTAGTCACATTATCATACTCAGCCACTGGGTAGGCTAGAATTGCTGGCAGTATTCTGGAAAAAATATTTATACAGCAAACAAGCTGGTGTTCTGTTAGTATGGCAGGATGGATATTAGGAGTGTTAAAGTAAAATTAAAATGGAGACCAAGAAAAATTTCAGTGCAAACAAGACCAAATAGGCCTTATAAAGAGGTTTAACCTTGCTTAAACTGTAAACATAAGCGAAACCTAACTTGAGTAATTTTCTGGTAAATGCTTACGTCAGATAGAAACATAACAATCACAGCCAATCACAAGCAGCTAACACATGATTATGTAACTAAGAACTTTCTACTTTTTACTTTCCCCTATGGGGGAAAAAAAGCTGGAAAGCTTTTTAAAAGCAATTTAAAAAGGCTATTTTGTAATTGCAATCCAATCCAATTTATTTTGTGTCTGCATTTTCCTAATAAATGTTTGCCTCCAATGTTTTGTCATCGAAACACCAAATATCTTTTGTTCTGTTGTTCCCCGATTTGCGAATTAACTCTTTAGAATTTTCTAGTACCTCAAATTTTTCTTTTGTAGGGGGCAGCTATATGTGTCTCTCAGTAACCATCATGAACTAGGAAGCCACTAGACAACACAGCACTGATTATAGTTCACTGTTTATCACATCTGTAATTATCTCCATTAAACTCAAGTGCTGGAGAGGTAGATGCCATGTCTGTCTTGTCATCTGTCAGTCCCTAGGTTGGGCCCGCAACAATCAACATTTGTCAAATTGAGGAGATATGTCCATGTGATTGATTAGGGTTGAGAAAAATTTGCGTGGATGGGTAATTGCAGCCTGTGTTGAGATGACTCAATTTAGCTTAAGAATACAAAAGAGGATAAGCCTTGGTACCACTAAGAGGGAATAGCAGTCCTGGGAGAGCGTGGGGTTGCAGAAGACAAGATGGACAGAGTGAGCATCCAGAAGAGGGGCTGGCAATATTAAATGCCTGTAGAGCTCACTGCAATAGTCAGCAGGAGGCCAGGGGTGGCCTCACTGAGCACCAGTGAAGTAGAGGGATGGGAACAGGAGCCAGAGTTGGAGAAGATGCAGCTGTGGGAATGAGGCAGATCCAATGAAGGAAGTTCCCTTTCAAGAAATACAAGAGGAAGAATGCTTGGATTTTTAGGAATATATGCCGAACTTTTTGTGCTTAAGGGCCATGGCTACTTACTTTCCCAAGTAAAAGTCACTATAAGAATGTAAATTTTATAAAGCTATATATACACTTATTTAAAAAGAGAAAATGCAAATATCACAAAATAACATTATGGCGAATCTAAGTGAAAGGTTTATTGGATCTCATTACAATCTTAAACTATCTCTGTAATTCAGAATTATTTCCTCAAAATAAATGTTTTATTTGAAATAATCAACTTATTGCGCTGAAGAACAATGTCTAGTTATTTCTCACTCATCTTTCTTCCTTTCATTCTCTCACTTTTGTTACTACTTTATAGAAGTTGAAAAGCAGCTGATGACAGTTCTTATTCAAACAGAGAAAGCTGAGGAAAAAAAACCTAACAATGAAAATAATTAGCAAAGTAATTACCAAAAGTAGTTACCAAGAATTTAGAAAACAGTGTGGAATAAGCAAACAGGTTTGGACAGTTATTTTTGACAGTTGATTAGGGAGTGATAAATTATTCCATATAAATACAGCTTTGCAGAATCTCTGGAATATTTAACAACAATCTTTAGGACTTAAATTGTAGGGTAAACACTGTCTTTTCTCTCTGTTTTTCCAAAATGCAGCAGGGGGCAGTGGGGAAATGTCTGAGGAGGAGAGAAAAGAGGTCGAGGGAGGGACTCCAGAGCGATTCAGCTAGGACGCAGACTTGGGTTTCTCAATCCGAAAAAGGAGTTCGAATCCCCTTTTCCCAAGTTAGAATAGGATGCACACCGTGCCCCTGGCATGGTTCTTTGCTGCAACCCCGGATGGAAGCCCGAGAAGGAGCAAGAGCATCCTGAGGACACCATACAAACGCTGCCCGCCTCCCAGAGGCCTCTGGATCAGAGGGGGACACACAACTGCCTGCAGCACAGCGCTGCTCGGGCCACATACCTTCAGGCAACTCTCGCCATCTTTCTGCTGCTGCCTTCGCCCACCTGCCAGTGTGGAGGCTGCGCTTGGGAATTTTTTTGTTAAGTGATTTCCCCTAATGACTTACTAGAAATGTTCTTGGGAGACCAAGTTCAGGAGCGAACTCACCTGTCTGGGCGTTGCAGCCAGGGGACAAGTTCTCAGCCGCCCTCAGGCACCACCCCCTGCCCTCTCCTCCTGCGTCTGGCTTTTGGGAAACCGCAGTTCTTATTCGCAACTGAAAAACAAACCGGATATTACAGCAATGCAAATCAGGGTTGAGATAAGGAGAAACGAAATCGAAACTCCGCGATCTTTCGTGGATTTAACCGGTGTGGAGTGCCACTTTTTTTTTTTTTTTTAACCGAGTCAGGAGAGTCGAGCGGGAGGATGAAGCGAGGCGGACCATCACGGTCGCTCCACACCGGCTTGGAAAACCCAGGCGCGTCCCGCCCTCACAGTTGGCTTGGGTGTCCTTGACCCCCAAATCAATATAGAACAGCAGGCGGGAAGGTACAAGGTGATGGGGGCTTGAGTATTTCAGCAGCCTGTCTGTCGGGGTACTTCTGTGAGCAAGAAGTTTGCTGTTGTTTGTTTGACTGATTTGCTCATTTTTCTTTTCTATTTAAAAAATATTGATATTAAATGAGTAATTTCTTCATTAACGATAAAATACTGAGTATATATAATACACTCTACCCTTAATTTCGTATGCTTGATGTAATCACATATTCTTTTGTAGCATATTCTTCTAGTTGCCTTGCTAGCATGGATACAGAATATGGGAGGACAGTAGTTTATGTAATTGGCATGTTTGCTTTAAATAGAATAATACAAACATACGAATCAAAAGTATTTATTTTAAATGAGCAAAGAAATCATAACCACCGACAATATTTTAAAAGCTAACGATTGCTACAAATATTTTCTCTCATTTTTCCAGCTGTACCTCCTGTTTGGATACTTCCTCTCATATTGGAATTAGTATACGCAAGAATTCAGGGGAAAAAGCATGAATTGAAGTCATTCCATTGTATTGAACTGCAGAACAATAATTATGTAATCAAATCACTCTTCTGCTACGCCTGTTACCATCTGGATTGATAGGATTTGTTTTACTAGAACGCTTGTGAATACAGTTTTGCTGACTGTTTTTCACTGCCTAGAATGTCCTCTGTTGGTGGAAAAGAAATTAAAAGTATCAATTTCATTTTCATCAATACGTTTGCGTGAAATTGGTCTTTGACAATATGATAGTAAAACTAGATGACAACAGCTAAATGTCAGAGATTCTTTTTTTTTTTTTTTTTTTTTTTTGAGTTGAAGTCTTACTCTTTTGCCCAGACTGGAGTGCAGTGGCCGCTCCCGGCCACCGCAGCCTCGACCTGCTGGGCTCCGGCAATCCTTCCGCCTCAGCCTTCCGAGTAGCCGGCATTACAGGCGCTCGCTACCAGGCCCGGCTAATTTTTTGATTTTTTATTGTAGAGCTGAGGTCTCGCCTGCCCAGGCGGGTCTCGAACCCGCGGGCTCAGGCAACCCATTCACCTCAGCCTCCCAAAGGCGCGGGATTACAGGCTGAGCCACCGAGCCCGGCTAGGGATTCATTTTATAGCTCTATCAAAAATAGATTACTAAGATGGCAATTTTTTCTGAGAAACATATAATATCAGGATATAAATTTTAAATAGAAAGTTTTAAATATTTTTATTTTAATATATAGTATAAAGCTACCATCACATTTTATTGGAATATTTGTTTATTAATATGCATTTATATCCTGAGCTTTCTAATGTTAAGAGTCAAAATGTACTTATTTTGTAAAATTGATCAATTTTTATACAATTGTCTTTACTTGTTTTTTTAGTTGTGTTTTTTTTCCCCCAGCTTTATGGGGATATAACTGACAAATAAAATTGTAGTTATTCAAGGTGCGCAGCTTTATAATTTGGTACAGGGATATATTGTGTAATGATTACTACATCACATTAATTAACACACTTGTAACCACACATAGTTATCACTGATGTGTGTGTGTGTGGCCTGTGTGTAGTGAGGATTCTTAAGATCTACTCTTTTAGCAAATTTCAAGTAAACAATAGAGTATTGTTAACTATAGTAGCAACACTCTACATTCAATACCCAGTTTTTATTTGATAACTGAAAGTTTATAGTCTTTGACCAATATCTCCTCATTTCCCCCAAATCCCCAGCCGCTGGCAACCACATTCTATAATCTGTTTCTGAGTTCCAGTTCTTTAAATTCCACATACATTAAGTGAGCTAATACAGTGATTGTCTTTCTGTGTCTGGCTTGTTTTATTAGCATAATGTCCTTTAGGTTTGTCTATGTTTTCACAAAATGACAGGATTTTCTTTATTTTTAATGGCTGAATAATATTTAATTATACTGTGCATTTTTTAAAAGAGATAAGGTCTCCCTTTTTCACCCAAGCAGGTATCAAACTCCTGGCCTAAAACAATGTTCTTTCATCAGCCTCCCAATCAGATTTTTAAAATTCATTTATCCCCAGCCGGGCTCGGTGGCTCAGCCTGTAATCCCGCACCTTTGGGAGGCTGAGGTGAGTGGATTGCCTGAGCCCGCGGGTTCGAGACCCGCCTGGGCAGTGAGACCTCATCTCTACAATAAATCAAAAAATCAGCCGGGCGTGGTAGCGCATGCCTGTAATTCCAGCTACTTGGAAGGCTGAGGTGGAAGGATCGCCGGAGCCCAGCAGGTCGAGGCTGCGGTGGCCGGGAGCGGCCACTGCACTCCAGTCTGGGCGACAGAGTGAGACTCCAACTCAAAAAAAAAAAAAAATTCATTTATCCCTCAATTAACTTTGGTTGTTTCCATATCTTTGCTGTTATAAATCATGCTACAATGAGCATGGGAGATAGAATATCTCTTAAAAATACTGATTTCATTGCCTTTGGATATATATCCAGAAGTGCAATTTCTAAATCATATGGTGGTTCTATTTTTTTAAAGAATCTTCATACTATTTTCCAAAATGGCTGTACCAGTTTACATTCTTACCAACAGTGTACAAAGGTTTCATTTTTTTCCACACCTTCACCAACACCTGTAAACTTTTGCTTCATTGATAATAGCCATCCTAACAAATGTGAGGGGATATCTTGTTGTAATTTTCTTTTGCATTTCCCTGATGATTAGTGATGCCAAACACCTTTTCATACACCTGTTGGCTATTTGTATGTCTTTTTGAAAATTTGTCTATTTATGTCATTTGCCTATTTTTAATCAGTTTATTTGGTGTTTTGCTATTGCCTTGTATAAGTTTCTCATGTACTTTGGGTAATGCTATGGTTTGTCTGATCCAGCTAAGTCTCATGTTGAAATTTGATTCCAAATGTTGGAGATGGCATCTGGTGTGAGATGCTTAGATCGTGGGTTGGAGCCCTCATAAATGGCTTGTGCCATTTCTGTGGGAGCGAGTTATTACTCTTAGTTCCCAAGATAGCTTGGTGATTGAAAGGAGCCCAGCACTTCCTCTTTCTCTCTTTCTTCCTCCATTACCATGTGATCTGCATATGTTTTCTGCCCTGAGTTCCTCATCCGAGCAGATGCTGGTGGCATGCTACTTATACAGCTTACAAAGCAGTGAATCAAATAAACTTCTTTTCATTACAAATTACCTGGCTTCAAGTATTTCTTTATAGACTAAGACAGGTATTAACCCCTTATTAAATATATGGCTTGCAAATATTTCTCCTATTTCCTAGGTTGTCTTTTTCTATTAATAATTATTTTCTTTGCTGTGCAGGAGCTTTCTGGTTTCAGGAAGTCTCACATGTCTATTTTTGCTTTTGATGCATGGGCTTTTGGTGTCATATCTAAATCACTGACAAGACCAATGTCAAGAAGCTTTTACCCTATGTTTTCCTCTATGAATTTTGCCATTTTAGGTCTTACATGTAAGTCTTTTTAATTTTTCTTTTAAAGTTTAGAGTTTGAGTTACAAGTGAGGATTTACTACATAAGTAAGCTGCATGCAGGTGAAGTCAGGATTCTAGTTGGCCATCTACCCCCGAGAGTGGATCAGGTACCCATTGTGTTGCCCCCTCCCCTAGCAGTGTCCAGCATCTGCCAATCCTACCTTTGTGCTCATGCAACCAGAGAGCAGGGCTCACTTAAGAGTTAGAACATGCAGTAATCAGTTCTTTGTTTCTGTGATAGTTCACTTAGTATAATGGTCTTCAGCTGCATCCATGTTGCTGTTAAAGCCATGATTTTGTTCTTCTCTATGGCTGTATAATATTTCAGTGTGTATATATACCACATTTTAAAAAGTCCAGTCCACTTTTGATGGGCCTCTGGATAGGTCTCATACTTTTTTGCTATGGTGAATAGTGCTGCAATAAACATGTGTGTAGGTATCTTCTTGGTACACTGATGTATGATCCTTCTGTGTATTCCTGGGAGAGGGACTGTTGGATCCTATGGAAGCTCAATTTTAGTTCTTTGAGAAATTGCCACACTGCTTTCCACAAAGTTTGAACTAACTTACATTTCTACTAACAGTGTAGAAGTGTTCACTTTTCTCCACATCTGTGCCAGCACCTGTTATTTTTTATATTTTAATGACAGCCATCTCTACCAAAATTAGGTGGTATGTCATTGGAGTTTTGACTTGCATTTCTCTGATGATTAGTAAGGCTGAGTGTTTTTCATGTTTGTTGTCTATTTGTATGTCTTCCTTTGAAAAATGTCTGTTTATGTCCTTTGCCCACTTTTTAATGGGGTTGTTTGTTTTCCTTTCAATTCGTTTGAGTTCCTTGTAGACCCAGATTATTAGAGTTTTGTCAGATGCATAGCCTGCAAATATTTTTTCCTATTCCTTGAGTTGTCTCTTTACTTTCTTGATGGTTTCTTTTACTGTGCAAAAACTTTTCAGTTTGGTAAGATCCCACCTGTCCATTTTAGCTTTTGTGGCATATGCTTTTGAGGATTTGGCCATGAATTCATTGCCTTCTCCGATGTCCATGAAGGGTGTTTCATAAGTTTTCTTCTAGGATTCTTATAGTTTGAGGTTTTAAATTTAAGTCCTTGATCGATTTTGAGTTACTTTTTGTATATGGTGATAGCTAGGAATCCAATTTAATTCTTTTGCATGTAGTTAGTCAGTTTTCCCAGCACCATTTGCTACATATGGTTTCCTTTCCCTGATGTTTGTTATTGATAGCTAGGTCGAAGAAGAGTTGGTTGAGGAACCATGGTTTTATTTCTGGAGTATCTGTCATGTTGCATTGGTCTATATATATCTATTCCTGTACCAGTACCATGCTGTCTTTATTGCTGTTAGCCTTGTGATATAATTTAAAGTCTGGAAGTGTGATACTTACAGCTTTATTCCTTTTGCTGAGGAATGCTTTGGCTATTCATGATTTTCTTTTACTTCCATTTTTTCTGTATTGTCTTTTCTAGGTCTGTGAAAAATTATGTTGGCAATTTGTTAGGGATGGCGTTGAATCTATAGATTACCTTGGGTAGGATGGACATCTTGATCATACTGATTCTTCCAACCTATGAGCAGGTGATTTTTGTATGTTTGTTTGTTCATGTTGTCCTTGATTCTTTGAGCAGTGCTTTGCAGTTCTCATTGTAAAAGTCTTTCACTTCTTTGGATAGATGGGTATTAAGGAATTTTATTTTTTGTGTGGCTTTTGTGAATAGGATTCTGTTTTTGATTTGATTCTCAACCTGCTTGTTGTTGGTATATGAAAATGCAACTGTCTTCTGTGCATTAATTTGTATCCCGGGACTTTACCAAAGTCATTTATCAGTGCAAGACTTTTGACAGACTCTCTAGGATTTTCTAGGTATAGAAACATATTATCTGTACACAGGGATAACTTGACTTTCTCATTTTCTATTTGGGTACTCCTGATTTCTTTCTCCTTCCTGATTGCTCTGACTAGAACTCCCAGTACTATGTTAAATAGGAGAAGTGAGAGTGGGCTTCCTTTCTTATTCCAGTTCTTAGGGAGAATGCTTCCAGCTTCTGCCTATTCAGTATGATGTTGGCTCCAGGTATGTCATAGATGGCTCTTATTGTTTTGAGAAATATTCATTCGATGCCTAGGTCCCTGAGTGTTTTTATCAAGAAAGGATGCTGGATTTTATTGAATGCTATTTTTCTGCATCTAATGAGATATCATGTGATTCTTGTTTTTGCACCTGTTTATGGAATGGACTATATTTGTAGACTCACATATGTTGAACTAGCCCTGTATCCCAGGAATGAAGCCCACCTGGTTATGATGGATGATTCTTCAAATGTGTTGTTGGAAATGATTTGCTAGAAATCTTGTTGAAAATGTTTGCATCTATGCAAAATTGGGAAATTACTAGGAAAATTTGGTATGTAGTACTCTTTCCTTGTTGGGTCTTTGCCAATTTGGGGTATCAGGATGATGTTCATATAATGAGTTTCATACGATGAACTAGAGATAATTCTTTCTTGATTGCCTGGAATACATTCAATAGGAGCTGTATCAGTGTTTCCTTGTACATCTTGCAGAATCCATCAGAGAAACTGTCTGGTTCAGGGCTGTTTTTGGCCAAAAGTTTTCTTATAACTGAGTTTATTTCCTGAATTGTTATTGGTCTTTTTATGGTTTTAATTTATTCCTGTTTTAAACTCGATAGTTTATATGGTGCCAGGAATTCCTGCATTTCCTCTAGATTTTCTGGCTTATTTGCATGCAGATGTTCCTAGTGATTTCTGAAAATCATGTGAATTTCTTCAGAGTCAGTTGTGACATTGCCTTTTTCATTTCTTATTGTGTTTATTTGGAAGCCCCCCCACCTTTTGTCAATCTGGCCAGGAGTGTGCCAATCGTATTTATCCTTTCAAAGAACCAACTCTTTGTCTGTTCATCCTTTCTATGACTTCTTTTTTATTCTATTTCATTCAACTGGCAATTTATTTTAGTAATTACTACTTTTTAATTTTTTAACCCAGTTTCCAGAGACTGTGAGATGTGACATCTCAGAGAAGGATACTACACTAGGAAAGTTCCTCTTCTTCTGCCAACCTTTAAACCTTTAAACTTAAACTTAAACTGATGTCTAAAATCCAAACTATCTAATACCATGAATCTTTGGAGAGATCATGGAATTGTACTCATTGAAAACAATCATGCATGCATTATCCTATTGTTTTTATAGCAAATACTTATTTAGCATATTCTGTGTCTGAACATACTCTGAGGGGATGTGAAAAAAAAGTAATAGCATCTGTTCTCAAATATAATTTACCCTTCAATTAAAAAATACTATAACCCAATAAAGTGTGCCTGGGACAAAAGTATATTTATTGCCTGGATGCACTACCTCCTTATTTTAACAGGCAGTTTACAATGGCCTTCCGGGATCTGGCTACCACTGGCAACTTGGATCCTGATTCCAAGAGTCCGTGAAATGTTTGAGCATTTGTTTTCCCAGTACACAGATACCTAGTAAATGGCCAGAGTTCAATCATTATTTGTTCTTGCCATAGAGTTGCAATGTCCCTTTTCCTGGAGTCCTGTCCTCTGCTCCAGCTGATAAGTTCAGGATCTGAAATTATCTCAGATCAAGGCTATTGATGTGAGATTTTACTGGAGCTACTTCTCGACCTCCTGGTAAACATTCTTGATTTCATTTGATTGTTTTCTTCTCATCCTATTTGACCCCATGGATGACATATTCTATTGACCATATTCAGGATTCTCTCTGGTTATGCCTAGTTGTTTGCCACTCATTATTATAACTGAATCTACTGAGATTCTAATGATTAAGGGCCAACATCATCTTTCATTCCTCATCAGGGGGTTTCTTTCTGGAAAAGCACATTATCTGCTCTATCCAGGCCTACCGCACTACTGAATTTACAAGGATGGCAGGATACCTCTCACCAGTGCTTAATCTTAACGTTTGGTCATTTGTACTTCTAGCACCTAAAAACTGTAATTCAGGTAGGGAAAATAGAGGCTACTCTAGCTAAAATCTCAAGGGTCATGGAGAAGTTCATATCTTTATTTTGAAACACATATAATGAGTTAAAAAATAAGGTCAAATGAAAACAAAAATAAGATGCAAATTTTATGCATTCCAATAATCAGATTTTAGTCTTAGATCCCTTTTTGAGCTGACTGATGACATCCCCAAGAGCAATAAATATTTCATCACTTAAAAGTCAATTGCACATTCCTTTATTATTATTATAATAATTAGTAGTATTATAGCTTACATTTTCTTACATATTTCTAAATAGGTAAAATAATTTTTTTTACAAAATTCAAAAGATAGAGCACATAATGAAAATTATGGCTGGGCTCGGTGGCTCAGCCTGTAATCCCAGCATTTTGGGAGGCCGAGGTGAGTGGATTGCCTGAGCCCGCGGGTTTGAGACCCCCTGGGCAACTTGGTGAGACCTCATTTCTACAACAAATCAAAAAATCAATCAGACATGGTAGCGCATGCCTGTAATTCCGGCTACTTGGAAGGTTGAGGCAGAAGGATCACCGGAGCTCAGCAGGCGAGGCTGCAGTGGCCAGGAGCAGCCACTGCATTCCCATCTGAGCAACAGAGTGAGACTCCAACTCAAAAAAAAAAAAAGAAAGAAAGAAAATCATGTGTCCCTTCAACTCTTGATTCTATCTGGTTAATCTCAGCAGGAGCCAATAATAGATTTTTTTTTTTTTTTTGAGTTGGAGTCTCACTCTGTCGCCCAGACTGGAATGCAGTGGCCGCTCCCAGCCACCGCAGCCTCGACCTGCTGGGCTCCGGCGATCCTTTCGCCTCAGCCTTCCGAGTAGCCGCCCGGCTGATTTTTTGATTTATTGTAGAGATGAGGTCTCGCTGCCCAGGCGGGTCTCGAACCCGCGGGCTCAGGCAATCCACTCACCTCAGCCTCCCAAAGGTGTGGGATTACAGGCTGAGCTACCGAGCCCGGCTTTTACAGATTTTTATTAATCTTTCCAGAAGTATCTTATGTATATATTTGCTTGCTTGCATATAATGATTGTGTTTTTTGTTTTGCTTAGAGATCAGACAATTTACAATGTTTTGCTTTATCTTCTTTTTTCACTTTATAATATATATTCAGGATCATTCTGTACAAGTAGTGCTCCATGGTCAATTCTACTGTTTACATAATATTCCAGTCCATGTACATATTAAAATGTATGTTACCAATCTTATATGGAGAACACTCAAGTACTTTCCAATATTTTGCCATTAAAAGCAATGCCTAAATTGACTTCCTATATATAAATGATTTCTCAAATTTATATTTTCTAAAGTTGTTTACGGTGTTTCAAATTGTGCATGCATTTGTTCCATTTCATGTGGGCCAGGCACTGATATACTCTAAACTTTTTAATGTTTAAAACTTCGGTAAATTAAAATTAAAAACAGAAACACCAAAAACAAGTCAGAGCATATATCCCCTTCTATGATTTCCTTAGAAGAAGAGCTAATGCTTTTTAAATAGTGAGCCTAAACCTTTGAAACCATGACCAAGTAATTTAGCAGGAGCAGAAAAAATTGAAGTTATCTCATCGACAAGTCTGTCCAAGGCTTGTGGAATCCAAGGAGTGTCATCCTTTTTTTGTAGTTTCAATCATATTTTTCAATTGATTTATTTCTGCATTCATCTCCTCAGATTTCTTCCTAAATCCTTCCTCAAGAAAATCCTTTTGGACCTAAAGGAAAAAATCAGAAAGGAAGTAAATTTTTTAAACTCCCCATTCTTTAATAAGTTATATTTTATATTTAATAATTTTGTCACACTGCCTTTATTTTACACCTAGAAATATTTTCTCAATTATCAAAGGAGAATTTGGCAGCAAAGAATAACTTCTGAGTTGGACCTAGACATTTTGAGGAAGGACAGTTTACAACTTTGCTAACATTCTTACATCATTACGGTTTTACTAGGATGCTAACCCAGTAACGAGGACAAATGCTACTTGTTCCTACTCCCCAAAAATGCCAGCTGGGAGGTAGCCACTTGTCTAATTGTATAAATACTTAGTCTCACTTGGGTGGCATGGCCACTCATATCATAGAAATAAGAAGAACTTATATGCTGAACTAGAAATTTCTTGTAAGAGAACTTCCAGATGGACAATGTGAGAATTCCTCCTATACCATGAGCTAATTTGAAAGGCTATCCACACATGGAGACAACTGCAACAAATTTAGAAGCTCTCCTTTCCCTGTGCCTTTAATCTGCAAATTTCTGATAGTTTTATGCAAACTATCTGCCTCAGGGTCTTTGGATGATAGTAGCATGCCTGATGACATGCAGATTTGGTAAAGCAAAGCGAGTTGCTGCTTGATTGAATACACTTGATTTGAATATCTGTTTATCAGGTCCTGATGACATCATTTTAAAATATCCCAAAACAGCAGTTCTAACTCTATATTCTCCAAGGACTTGTAGGGGCCATAATCATACCAAACTCTCCAGAGTCTAAGTATCAAACAGAATTCAAAGCCTCCCTAAAGAAATTTAAAAAAGGATTCAAGTCTTTGAAGAATGAGCAGTAAACAGTGAAGGTGCTTCATTCCATTTCATTGCTGTTACTTTCACCAGATCATCCTGAAGTACCAGGGCAAGGATCATCAGGCCTACTGAAGCCATGGACAGACTTACCTTCAGCTTAAGCTCCAAAATCATATTCTGTTCTCTCAGTAGACATTCTCTTTCCATCTCCAGCTTCTCTTTCAGTTGGTCTATGTTTTCCCTTAGACTCTTTTCTCGAGCCTTCTTCTGCTGCTGTTTTTCTTGTAGTTTCTGTCCTAAAATTTCCTGTTCCTTGTCAGCTGCCTCTTTCTTGGCCCGTTCCACTGTCCAATGAAGTGGAAAGGTCAATTTCACTGTAGTCTTCATGAGAAAAGCATTTTTACAGAGTAGGAATTGGAATACATCAGAAATCACAAAACTTCATGCATTCACAACCCTGAAAACTCTCTGCAAGACTATGGGAGAAGTTTCTTAACCTCCCTGGGCCTCAAGTTCCTCATATATGAAATGATAAGATTGCACTTCACAATGTTTATGTTGCTTGCAGCTGTAGCATCCTATGACTATATCTTCAATAATACAGTGATACAACAAAGAGCAGTGTAAGTTGAACTAGCCTGAATGAGGGTCTGGTAAGTGAAACTTTGGTTCGTAGGAAAGGAAGGATGTGCACAGGAAAAGTGAACGGCTCTGGGATGATTTGTGAGTGTGCTGGTCAGGCTTGAAATATGCAGAATATTTCTTAAATATTCATTTAAGGAGGATATTCATATATTAATTTTACTTCAGGGATGATAAAGATTTCTGGACACAATGTTGCCAAAAAAGACAGATATGTAGTCTTTTTGAAGCCCTATCCCTCATGAGAATCCAAAATACTTCATTCTTGAGTGAGAGATGAGCTTTGGATCCAAAAAGTCACCTTTAGGTTTCATTCGTCAAGGCGGAAAGGTTATGAAGAGTCATAACTAAGACAAATTACCACAAGCTTCTTCTGGAATTCCTGATTTTCATTCTTGAAGGAGCACTCCATGAAGACTGCAATGGCTTCCCTCTCACAGGCTGCATGCACATCCAGCAGTTCCTGGAGTGTGTCTGTGGAGAATGTCACTCGTTGGGCCATCAGCTGGCTGTGGTATTCAGCTGCCTTCTGCACAGCTGCTGAGTTCTCACGCTGGGCTAGAGTTGTCACTGCATTCTCCAAACAAGGTACAGCTCCACTGTTGATGGCATCCACGTAGGTCATCACCAGAGTCCCTAGTCCTGAATAAACCAGGAAATTCAGGGGATTAATATGAAATTATAACTCACTGGAGTCTAAAACTCTAAGAACACAATTCTTTATTTTTTCCAAGAATAAAATATGGTTTTTGCTAGGGAAATAAAAAAGATAAAAAAGATAAGTATGACACAATACTGACATATTCTACAACTTTGATAAAATGGGTACATTGTATAGAAAATGTAATTTACCAAAAAGGCACAATAAAACAGAGAATTTAAATAATCCTAAACTATTCAGCAATTAACTGTTCTACTTAATACTTTAATGGTAATCTTCTGAGAAAGAAAATTATATTTATTAATTATGTACAACACCCAGCAGTGGATTAACCAGGCATTAATAAATAATAAATACTCTTGTTCAATAATAAATACCAACCAACTGACAAACAAAACAAAGCCAATAAGTTACAAAATTGAACCACAAAGAAAATTTCAGGGCAGATGGGTTCACTAGTGAATTCTATCAAATTTTTTTTCTTATTTTGTTTGATGTGCTTTCTTAGCACCTGAGTTCCACTTTTTTTTTTTTTAACTTTTAATTTTTTTTAAATTTTAAACATGTCAGATACAATTCAGGGTTAGGTATGCAAAGGCTTATTATGTAGGTACCCTTGTTGATGAAGTGTGCTCCCCTTTCCCCAGGCAGATTCCCACTGCTGCCAATCCCACCTCCCCACCCCTCTACCCTCTGCAGTTTCCCCCTACTGCCAATCCTTGTCTTATAGTATTACAATAGTTGTTCAAGTCCACTTATGAGTGAAAACATGTGATACGCAGTTCTTTGTTTCTGTGGTACATCACTCAGTATTATAGACTCTAAGTTCATTCAAGTTGCCGTGAAGTTCATGATTTTGTTCTTCTTTATGGTTGCGTAATATTCCATTGTGTATATGTGCATTTTTTTATCCAGTTCTCTTTTGATGGGCAGCATGAGAACACATTTCTAAAATCACACACACACACACACACACACACACACACACACACACACACACACACCACTACTTCCTTCTACTATCATCACTTTCCTATTGACTTTCTGTATTTTTATGGTTCTTCAAGCCCCAGTGTTTTAAAAATTTAAAAATCTACTTTTATCTAACATGCTAACTGGTATATGGGAAATGCAATTTGTCATGTAAAATTAAAAGGAAAATAAATTACACAAATATAATGATAAGGCAGGGTAAATCAGATTACATTGATTCCTAATTATGAATCTACCAATGAATTTTCAGGAACTTATGGGCTAATGTTCATTTCTAGACTTCTTTAAACTTCCAAAATATCTTTTGTCTTCTATTGCAAATAATATTTAACATAGAGAATTTCCCCTGGGAAAATAGTATCTATCTATTTTTATTCCCAGTTAGTGATTTCATTATCAGTGAAAGATTTTTAAAGCTATGTGGAAGCTGCAGCTATCAATAACAAAGTTTCAATTCAGCAGAAGAATTTGTACACCCCCAAAACTGAGATAATTATAAAATATACACACTTTTTCATGGAGTATGAATATCTGTATATACATAGTTCTATAAGGACTCTCACAAAAATGCTGAGAAACCCATTACACAATACATTCAGCATACATTTATACAATATATTCAACATACATTAGATCCCACAAAAATATGAAAAGGAGACTCACGATTCCCAGTGACAGTGATACCCTCTCTGAGGTTCTTGGTTCTTGCATGGGTAAAAATGTAAGAACAGAAAATGTTTGTTTGTTCCTTGAATTTAGGGTCTAGTTGGTCTTCAGATACCTTCTCAATATTGGCTAGAAGGTCTTTGTCATGTGTTGGTTGGTCAAAGACAAAGTACTTCTGTTTTGGAAAGAAATGCTTGATGCATTCCCTGAGCAGGTTGGATATTTGGACCCTGGGATTCTTGCCTGAGGGATGAGAAAAAGAGAGAATACAGTGAAAACAGTCTTGGGAAAAGGAAACTAAAGATTTTTTTTTGACAAGATGTGTTGTATTCTTATAGTCTCCTATGGCTATAGAACTCTTTTAACATAAATATTGAGAACTCCTTTGCGCATCAAACTTGCACCAATGATAGAACTCTGGCAAGACATTTTGGAAGACATCTGAGCCAAGTGAAAATAAAAGGTATGACTGGTATCTTTAGAGCTGTTTTTTATTAGATACTTACTGAATGAATGGGCTGAACGAATGAAAGGTCAAATGTAAATTTCTGGTCCTCTTGATCCCATGTAAAAATTGAGCCGTGGGACCAAAAGAAGAATCACAAATAAAGGATAAAAGAACAATATTAGAAATAGCAATATTCAGAATATTAAAAAAGATACCATGATTATTTAAGGAGAACTATTATTGAAGCTAAAAAGAATTTGCATAGTATTGACTGTTTTTAAACTTCCAAAATATAATTTGTATTCTATGAAGATTTAAAAACCTCTGAAGATTAAAGGTAATGAAAATGGAATTTTAATGTAATCACCACTGCTCTATAAACTATTTGAGGTAAAGGATTATATTTGATTTGACAGTGTTGTTCTTCTGTATTCCAGTTTCTTTTTTTTTCTCTCTCTCTCTCTTTTAATTTTTTTTACTTTAAAGGTGTGGGGTATAATTCAGGGTTAGATATACAAATGTTCATTATGCAGGTATCCTTGATTTTTAAAAAGCATAAATAGAAAAATATGAACTAAATGAGTATATCAGAATTGATACTTTTATAAGGTCTTATCCAATACATACCCATGTAAGGTAACTAATTAAAATAATTATTTTGAAGTTATAGCATAAACAAATATGTTATAATTAAGAGAAAACTGTGACACAGAAAGCAAAATAAATGTATCAGAAATTTTGAACCTGGAATCAACCATGCTGTCCATCAAAAGAGGACTGGATTAAAAAAAGGTGGTACATATACACAATGGAATACTACACAGCCATAAAAAAGAACAAAATCATGAATTTCGCAGCAACCTGGATGGAACGAGAGTCTATAATACTGAGTGACCTCTCACAGAAACAAGGATGTGAGTATCACATGTTCTCATTCATATAGTGGACCTTGAACATCTATCGTAATACTATAAAAAAAGGATTGACAGTGGTAGGAAACTATGGGTGAGGGGAGGCAGGGGAAGGGAGGTGGGATTAACGGTAGTAAATATTTGTCTGGGGATGGGAAGACACCCCTTATCAACAAGGGTGCCTGAACGAAACATATTTGTATACCTAGCCCTTAACTGTACCCAAAATACCAAAATAAAAAATATTGATTAATAAAAAAATAATAAAATAAATAAAAATAATAATAATAAAAAGAAATTTTGAAAAGGAGTAGACTATGAAGGCATAAGCTTCTTCAGGTTTACTGACAACATAAAATCATTTTTTGTAGATGATATAACTATATAGGTATTATAAAGTACAACTCTCCATGAGAAAAATAAGATCTAACTGTGTGACATATATTTTTTGTTAGATTGCAATTTCATGTCAAACAACCGTCTGGTCAATTGTGTTCTTAAACACAGAAATACAGAATGAAAGTAGGGATCACAGGTATTTGCTTTTTAGAAAGTTTAAGCACCCATTGCAATCTGAATGCTAGAGTACAAATGGTATAAAGAATAAGTTAGTTTTGAATAAATTCATTCTACACTAGGGTCTACTCTTTTTAAGTGAACTTAAACTCTAGTCCCTAGAGATTTTCAACCCACCCCCCAGTCCTCATTTTTGCAGATCTCACTGTAGTCTCAAAGACAAATGCAGCTCCAGAGATGTTGCACAGTGTTGAGCAGATACCACTCCTGATTGAACCACCCACCACCCAGGTCATGTTCTCATACCTGGAATCAGCCTTAAAGCATTCTCCAGGTACTCATCTTCTGTAATAAGGGCAAGGTCCAGCTTTAGCTCCAGGGTGAAATCCCGAACAGTCCAGATAAAGTCTGGAAAGAAACTTACAAACTCTGTAGACTCTTCTACTCCATCAGGTCATGGAGAGGACTTTGCCTTAATTAATTCTGTGAGCTCTGTCACGTAGCTACGACTTGGCTAAGGAAAATGAACTGCCTGCCCACAATTCATGTATTTCTCTTATCAGGAATATTATAAACCGTCTCTGGGATCCCTTTGCTCAACTGAAGGCAACTAAATGGAAGGGAAGGAGGAAACTATTTGATCTCCATTGCCATAAACTCCATGAAATTTGGTGATTTGGTCCCTGGAAGGATACTGCAGCTGCTCCAGGGCCTGGTGGTTGATGGTGCTCATGCTGCTGTAGACAAAGGTGCTGCTCAGAAGCACAGCCAGGGCAAAGATCCAGGAATCATTCTTGGAGTCACTCTAAAAAAGCACGTTAAAGCAAAGGACCTAGGAGCTTATGCTTTAGAAATTCCCTGAGACTTACCAGTCTTTCATGTATGATTTCAGCTAATGTACTCACTGTACAAAGAAGACAGGTAAGAATGCAAATAACATTTTTGACAATTATAATAATATTTCTTGTGATCACAATTTCTTGATATATAAAAGGATTCTAACTTTTAAAGAGTTTTATTTGACATGAGTGCCAAGAACACACAGTAGAGCAAGGATGATATCTTCAACAAATAGTGCTGGGAAAACTGGATATGCACACACACAAGAGCGATATTTGACCCTCACTGCACACAACACACAAAAATCAACTCAGAATGGATTAAAGACTTAACTCAGAATGGATTAAAGACTTAAAACCAGAAATTGGAGTCAGACATCCCACGCCTATGTACATATCAAAGGAAAATAGAGTGAGTACATTGAAGAGATATTTTTCCTCCCATGTTTTTTGCATCTTTACTCATAACAGCCAAGACATGGAGTCAACCTAAGTTTCCATCAGCAGATGAATACATTTTTAAAAATGTGGTATTTATACACAATGAAATACTCTTCAGCCTTTAAAAAAATAAGGAAATTGGGCAGGTACAGTTGGTCACAAACACTTTAAAAGTCCTAGGTAGGAAGACTGCTTGAGTCCAGGAGTTTGAGACCAGCCTTGGCAACAGATTCAGACCTCATCTCAACAAAAAGTCAAAAAATAAGGGGGAATGGTGGTGCACACCTGTCCCAGCTACATGGGGGAATGAGGTGGGAGGATCGCCTGAGCCCAGAAGGTCGAGGCTGCAGTAAGCCATGATTGTACCACTGCCCTGCAGCCTGGACAACAGAGCAAGACCCCAACTCAAATAAACAGAAGATAGATAGATAGATAGATAGATAGATAGATAGATAGATAGATAGATAGAGGAAATCCTGTCATTTACAACAACTTAAATGAGCCTGGAGGATATTAAGCTAAATTAAATAAACCAGGCATAGAAAGATAACTACTGCATGACTTTGCTATACAGATGGAATCAAAAAAAGTTAAACTCATAGTAGTACAACGTAGAATGATGAATACCTGTGGTTGGGAGCTGAAGGGTAGGTATGGTAGGGGAAGGTTGGGAGATGTGGTGAAAGGATACAAAATTTTAGTTAAAAGAAAAGGGGGAAAGACATGAAACCGTAACACTACCAGAATAAAATAGTGGAAAATCTTTTTGACGTTGGTTTTGGCAATGACTTTTTTGGATATGACAAAAAAAGCACAAATGACAAAAAGAAAATTAGGAAAGTGGGACTACATCAAACTAAAATTTTCTGTGCATCAAAGAAAACAGTCAACACAGTGAAAATGCAACCTACAGAATAGGAGAAAAATATTTGCAAACCATAGATTTGATAAGGGGCTAATATTCAGAATACAAAAAAGAGTCATATAACTCAATAACAAAAACCAAATAACTTGATTAAAAATGAGAAAAGGACTTAAATACACATTTTCATAAGAAGATATACAAATGGCCAAGGAATATATAAAAGGGGCACAAAATAACTAATCAGCAAAGAAATGAAAATTAAGATAACAAGGAGATATCACCTGGCACCTATTAAGATGACTATTACCAAAAATATATAATAATTTTTGGCAAGAATATAGAAAAAAGGAAACTTTGCTATTATTTGGAATATAAATTGGTACAGCCACTGTGGAAAACAGCATGGAGATTCCTCAAAAGTTAAACATAGAACTACCATATAATCTAGCAACCTCATTTCTTTGTGCAATTCCAAATGAAATGAAATTAGTATTTCAAACAGATATCTTATGTCCATAAATATATTTCAATTTAAATATGTACATATTGGTCAGGCTTGGTGGCTCAGGCTATAATCCTAGCACCTTGGAAGACCAAGGCAAGTGGATTACTCAAGCCCGTGGACTCAAGACCAGCCCAAGCACCTTGGTGAGACCTCATCTCTACAATAAATAAAAAAATAAGCTGGGCATTGTAGCACATGGCTGTAGTTCCAACTACTTGGAAGACTGAGGTGGAAGGATTGCTGGACCCCAGTAGGTTGACGCTGCGGTGGCTGTGAGTATGCATGCCACCATACTTCCAGCTTGGGTGGCAAAGTGAGACTCCAACCCCTTGCTCCCCACCCAAATATATATATATATAAATGTGTGTGTGTGTATACATATATACACACACACATGTATAAACCCACATATTAATTGTAGCATTATTCATAATAACCAAGATATAGGAGCTACCTAAATGTCCCTCAGTGGATGAATGGAAAAAGAAAATATGGAGTACATATATTCAATTTTTTAAAAGAAAAAAATGTTGCCACGTTCAACATGGATGAACATTTATGACAGTATGCTAAGTGAAATAAACCAGACAAATACTGCATCATTTCACTTACTTTTGGAATCTACAGTACACAAACAAATTGCCAAACTCATAGCAGCAGAGAATAGAATGGTGGTTGCCAGGGACTTGAGAGTGGAAAAAAAATGGAGAGATGTTGATCAAAGAGTAAACATTTCAAGTATGCAGGATAAATAACCTCTGGAGCGCTGCTATACAGCATGATGACTATAATTAGCAATACTATATTGATTGAAAAATTGAATTTTACTAAGAGGATAGACTTTTAAATGTTCTCATTGAAAGAGAGGAAAAAATAAAATAGTGATTATGTGAGGTGATGGCTATATTAATTGTCTTGACTGTGGAGATTATTTCACAAGGAATACAAGTATTAAATCATCAAATTATATATCTTAATCACATACAATCTTTGTCAATTATATCTCACTAAAACTGAAAAATAAGCATAATTTTTAACTCTTGTCTGGGCAGAAATTTAAAACATAGAAATTTAGATACTATTCCCAAATTTGTCTCAAAGTAAGACAAGCAATATAAATTGTTCATTTCATCTATTCTTAGGAAGTTAAATATCAACAGTTCTTTTTAAAATTATTGTTTTAGAACAAACACATATTTTTATAGAACCAGCACAGTCAACTGTCTCTCAAAGCTTTCAAGAATGCTCTGTGGATAGTTGATGAGCATCAATAAGAAATATAAACCTCATTCTCTTAACTCCAACTTCCAAAAGCCCACTTCATGTGGTAGCTCAGAAGGTGAATCAGAAGCCTTTTCATATTCACTGAGAATGGGTTGATGCCTCTCTTCTTTCCTATCAAGGCACCCTTATGAATAACTATACATGGTGAAAGCTGTGATACACTGCCTAGATCAACTTTTTTATTTAAAATCGGGTCTCACTCTGTCACCCAGGCTGGAGTGCAGTGACACAATCATGGCTCACCGAAGCCTTGACATCCTAAGGCTCAAGTGATCTTTCCACCTCAACTTTTAAGTAGCAGAGACCTTGAGAGCTGGCATATGTCACCACGTCCAATTAATTATTTGCTTTTTTGTAGAGGTGAGGTCTTACCTAGGCTGGTCTTGAACTTATGGGCTCAAGCCATCCTCCTGCCTCAGCCTCCCAAAGTGCTGGAATTACAGACATGAGCTACCCCACTTGGTCCTGGATCACCTTTCAGGATTGAAGAATTTATTCCGCCAGGTACTGGGAGTACTGATGGATAACAGCCTAAGGTGTCAGCCCTCTTAATGAAAAAGGCTTCCAGGGCAGATTTTCAGTGTCTGATCAGCACCAGGGATGAAGGCCTAGCACCCTTGTCTTAGCACAAAATAAACAAAAAGGGTCAACCCTGACACAGACCTGAAATTGACAGAGGTCAATTTCCCCATGACATTGACAGAGGTCAGAGATTACTTTAGAGACCAACTTATCTCTGAAAATCCTGCTTCTTTCATAGTTACATTGCATTAATCTAAATGCATATGTGTGGTCTTCTCAATGGGATTGAATTCTCTTTAAGGGCAGAGTTTTACTTTATTCACTAACATCTACACTAATATCTAGTCAGTCCAGAGATCTGAACTCAGAGGATCAATAAAGTGTTTATTATATTGAACCATTTACCCCAGTGCCAAGAAATAAGAGCATATTTTACCTAGTATACCATGATATCTGATCTTGTCTAGAGGTGAGATTCAAACAAAATTTGGCTCATTCTTTATAGTTAGATTACCAGGCTTCACAAATAGAACCCACCAGTTAAATTACAAGGGAACAAGTTAAGGAGAAAACACAGAATAAAAAGAATCTTCCTGAGACTCTCTGCCTTACCTTTTCCACATCTCCCAGACCCTCGGTGTCCAGGAGGACTAGAGTAACGTTTGGCTTAGAGGTATGGAGCACACACCACATCCAGATGCCTTTGGTTTGAGGCTGCACCATGGAGCCCAGAGGGAAGCCTACAAGGGAAGAGAAAGACGCAATGCACACACTGACAGCAGATCACTATACTCCTAGGCTACAAGATCAGACTTCTGGAATGGTAACTACCCCAGCATGCAAGATAGTGCTCTCTCTATTTTCTCAAGAATGTCTTACTTTTCAAGTCACCTATTTCAGAAAGCAAGGGACTTTAATTGTGAGAGTGATGTCAAGTGAGAGCTCAAGATGGAGATAAGAAGGAATCCATGAATCAGACCACTGGAGGTCACTGATAACCATAACAAGAATATCTTTAGAGAATAGTGGGGTTCAAATTCAGAGAGGAGTGGATGGAAACCTAAGAAGGAAAAAAGTCAAAAAAGGAAATTGGTAATATTTTTTTGCATTGAAAAGTTATTCAACACATAAACAAATACAAAAACAAAACAGGAGTTGGTAGCCACAGTGAGATGTGAAATTTAGGAAGGATTTTTAAGATTATACATATTCAAACATCTTTGTATGTTGATGGGAATATTACCTAAAGAAAGTAAAATAAGTTGTGAGAGAAAAGACACAATTACAGGAGCCCAGGGCTTGAGTATGCAAGAAAAGGTAAGATTCTGAGTACTAGTAAAAGAATTTTTTCTTCATGGGAGTAAAGGAAAGAATATGGGAACAGATAATAGTAAGGAAGTGATTTGGTGGGTAGAATTAGAATGAGAAAGCTGGTTTGTTGAGAGGAGTTGGGTTCCCCAAGACACTGAGATATAAATGAAATCAAGCAAGCAGCCCGTGCCTCAGGACACCACTCTCCATGGTTCTGTCCTGCCAGAAGGTTCATCAGGTAGGATTTCCTTGTATGGTATAGTCCTACAATGGCCACTGCCACCACTGGTTGAGAAATCTTGTCAAGAATCTCTATTGCTTGCTGGTTCACCAATAGCTGTTCATTTTTGTTTTCCACCAGACAAATGGGGGCCAACATTTTAGGTCCAGATGCTATGGCAACTTGCCCACCTAGAAGAGCCTCCTGGCTGAAATAAGATTACAAAGTTATTCTCTGCCTCAGTTATTCAAGCACCCATAAATTTAGGATGAAAAAGATTTCTTCTTTCAATGGATCAATATGTAGCCTAGTATTAGCAGGCCACCGAAGGCTTCTTTCTATCATTCTGTCAGATCTGTAATGGTGCTAGTGATGAAATAAGGGTATTATCTTCAAAATTGTACTTCAGTACTAGTAATAAAGTCCAGGCAAATTTTACCATTATAGGGGTTTTCAATATGCCAAACTCTATGATTCTTACCTCATAAGGGAGACCCCAAAATACCAGAATTACCTTTTGGAGGGTGAGCCCCTTCAGTATCAGTGTACCAGGCAGCATTGTTGTGAGAGCCTGAGTTTCAGAAGAAACGTCCTGAGTTGTGGCAAACAGGTGACTGGTTGTTCCACTAACACAACACACCTGCCCACATTGCATTGAGTGTTCAGCAGTTTTTGACCAAAAATGACATGATCCCCATGCCTCATCCTCACTATTCACCTCATCTCACCCCGAGTGACTTTTATTTTTGTTGTTTCCCTGGATGAAAGAATTCCTCATAAAGAAACATTTTGCCGATGGGGAAGAGGTGAAACAAATGGCAGAAGCACTAAAAAGTTGTCAAAATTGGTGAGCTCAAAAACTGTTTTGAGCAGTGGAAAAAGCATCAAGGCGTTTTCATCTCCAGGGACCCCATTTCCTGCATGACTTACTCTTAAACTACTTCTATAATGGCTTTTGCCCAAGGTTTTATAAGTAACATCTATTACAAAACTTAAAAATGGTGTCTTAGATGTTTTTCAGGTTTACACTCTGATGGATCTGAGGCCCCATCTGGACTCGGTCCACACACTAAGAAGCTAGCTTTGCCAATTCTGTGATGCCTCCTCCCAGAAACTGGCTTTACACATAAAGACAGTTTTGACACCCCCCTCCATGACATCATCTCCAACCAACAGCAGCACCTACTCCTTAGGTCCCTTCCAGTCAAATTATTCCTTAAAAAATCCTAACCTAAAATTCCTGAGGAAGCAGATTAAAGAAATCTCTCCCATGTTCCTCCATGTGCTGCTTTACAATATTAAACTCTTTCTCTACTGTAATACCTGTGTCAGTCTCAGTTTTTCTGAGCAGTGAGCATAAGTATCTGGTCAGGCTATAACCACACCTACATTAAATTACTGGAAATGTAGAGTATTCTCTCTAAAGTGCACACCAAAGGAAGCTCTAGGAAGATGTGACCATTACTGCAAACAGCTTTATAATAACCAGGTCTATGGTTTCTTAGCTGGAAATGAACCACAGAGCTTTTAACTTCAAATTAACAAAGTACAGCTGTTTGATCCTGGTCAGGAGTGATTTTCAAACATTGACGCACACAAGAATCACCTGAAAGGATTGTTAAAACACAGATTGTCAGGTCAAAGTATCTGTATGTTTAACAAGTGCAGCTGGTAACACTGCTGTTGCTGTGGGAAATAAAAAACACCACACACACACACACACACACACACACACACACACACACACACACACACAGAGAGAGAGAGAGAGAGAGAGAGAGAGAGAGAGAGAGAGAGAGAGAGAGAGAGTTTTGACCATATAGTTACTTTTAACTAACAACTATCAGTGATGTAAGGACTAAATTTATTTCTACATAGAAATTTACAGAGCATCCATAAATATGACAACTAGAAAGATTTTTTTAAAAATCTCTGTTTAGGTTATCTTTGCCTTGAAGCTGCTTGGCTGCAATGGTCTTGTTGTCTGCATCCCAGTACCTGTCTCAGGACCTGATAGAGGTAGAAAGGCAGGCAAGCAGGCACCCATCAGGGCTCTCTCCACTCCACTTGCTGCTGTCCTGAGTTCATGTTCAGGGAGCACCACATCCAGGGGGACACAGCATGCCTGGCTGTCACCTCTCAGCTGCGATATATTTCAAGCATTTTGCTCTTATTTGGGATTTCTTAGTGCTTTTGACAACTAAGAACATTTATCATTTTAAATATCTTCTCTAATATATAAAAATAGATGATGGAGATAGAGACAGAGTCAGAGACAGAGCCAGAGATAGAGATAGAGATAGAGACAGAGACAGAGATAGAGATAGATAGAGATACTTCAAAGATAATGCAGGTTTGATTTTGGATAACCGCAGTAAATTAAATATCATAATAAAGTGAGACATGCAAGTTTTTTGGTGTCCTAGTGCATATAAAAGTTATGTTGTCCAGGCATGGTGACTCATGCCTGTAATCCTAGCACTTTGGGAGGCTGGGATAGGAGGATTGCTTGACCCAGGAGTTTGAGACCAGCCTAGGAAACATAGTGAGACCTCATCTCTCCAAAATTTTTTTTAAAATTAGCTGGTTACCTATAATCCCAGCTACTTAGGAAACTGAGGCAGAAAGATTGAGCCCAAGAGGTTGAGGCTACAGTGAGCTGTGATCGTGCCCCTGCACTCCAGCCTGGGAGACAGTGAGATCCTGACTCAATAAAAGTTGTTTACTCTGTACTGTAGTCTATTAAGTGTACAATAGCATTATATATAATAGCATTATGTCTAAAAATAATTACATACCTTAATTTTAAAATGCTTTATTGTTAAAAGAAGCTAAAGATCATCTGAGTCTTTTCAAGTCATAAGTTTTTTGCTGGTGGAGAGCCTTCCTCTATGTAAAGGACTGCTAACTGATCAGGGAGGTGGTTACTGAAGGTTGGGGTGGCTGTGGCAGTTTCTTAAAATAAAACAGCACAGAAATTTGCCATCGAAATTGGCTCTTCCTTTCATGAAAGAAGTCTCTGTAGTACTCAATGCTGTGTGATAGAATTTTACCCATAGGAAAACTTTCAAAACTGAATCGGTTCTCTCAAAACCAGCCACTTCTTTGTCAATCAAGTTTATAGAAGGGGTGAGAGGAGGTCAGGTACCGCACAGTCATACTGGAACAGGTATGTTCACTCTCCTTTAATAGTCTGAATCCTTTGTTGTCATTCCCACAATGCATACAACATCTCCTTTCACCAGGAGAAGATTCCATCTCAAGAAACTACTTTCTTTGTTCATTTATAAAAAGCAACTTATTGTCTGTTAGAGTTTTATCATGAGATTGCAGCAATTCAGACATTTTTCAGGCTCTACTTCTAATTCTAGTTTACTTGCTATTTTCACCACGTATGAAATTGCTTTCCCCATTGATGTCCTGAAACTTTAAAGTCATCCATGAAAGTTGAAATCAACTTCTTCCAAATTTCTGTCAATAACGATATTTTTGACCTCCTTTCATGAATCGTAAATGTTCTTAACAGCTCTTAGAATGGTTAATTCTTCCCAGAAGGTTTGAAATTTATTTTTCCATATGTGACAGAAGAGTCGCTTTCTATGGTAGCTATAGCCTTACAAAACATATTTCTTAAACAATGAGACTTAAAAGTCAAAATTACTCCTTGATCTATGGCCTGCAGACTGAATGCTGTGTTGGCAGGCATGAAAATTACATCGATCTGCTTATACATCTTTATTGGAGCTCTTATGTGATTGGGCACATTGTCACTGAGCAGTGTATTTTAAAATAAATTTTTTTTTTCTGGGCAGTAGTTCAGAAAGCGTTAGGCTTAAAATGTTCATTAAAGCATGCTGTAAACAGATGTGTTGTCATCCAGGCTTTGTTGTTCCATTTATAGAGCACAAGCAGAGCTGATTTACCATAATTCTTAGGGATCATAGAATTTTTAAATTTAGTCAATGAACATTGTATTCAACTTAAATTCACCATCTGCATCAGCCCCTAACAAGCGAGTCATCTTGTCATTTGAAGCATTGGAACCAGGCGTTGACTTCCCCTCTCAGTTAAGAAAGTCCTACATAAAGTCTTCTTTCAACAGAAGGTTGTCTAGTATACATGAATATGAATATCTGTTGCTTAGTGTACACACAATTATCTTAGCCAGACCTTCTGAATAATTTGCTGAAGTTTCTCCATCAGCACTTGCTGCACTTTTAGGTTATGGAGATGGCTTCTTTCCTTAAACCTCATGAACCATCCTCTGCTAGATTCAAACCTTCTACAACTTCCTTACCTCTCTCAGCTTCATAGAATTGAAGAGAGTTAGGATCTTGCCCCAGATCAGGCTTTGATTTAAGGGAATGTTGTGGCTGCTTTGATCTTTTACCCAGACCAACAAAATGTTCTCCATATCAGCCGTAAGTCTATTTTACTTTCTTACTATTCATGTGTTCACTGGAGTGGCACTTTTAATTTCCTTCAAGAACTTTTCTTTTGCATTTATAACTTGACTGCTTGGCACAAGAGTTCTAGATTTTTTCCTGTCTTGGCTTTTGACATACCTTCCTTGCTAAGCCTAAGTATTTCTACTTCGTTTTAATGTTTGAAAAACTGTGACTCTTCCTTTCACTTGAACACTTACAAGCCATTGTAGGATAAATAATTTCAATATTGTTATGTTCAGAGAATAAGGAAGCCTGAGGCAAGAAAGAGAGAGAGAGAGAGAGAGAGAGGCAAGGGTAAAGCCAGTTGGTGGAGCAGTCAGAACACACACATTTATCAATTAAGTATGCTGTCTTGTATAGGCACGGTTCATGGTGCCCCAAAACAATTACAATAGTAACATCAAGATCACTGATCACAGATCACCATAACAGGTTAAACAGTTTGAAATATTACCAAAATGTAAACAGAGACACAAAGTAAGCACATGGTATTGGAAAAATGGTGCCAATACACTTGCTCAACAGAGGGCTGCCACAAAACTTTAATTCAAAAAAAAAACAAAAGGAAAGAAGGAAAACACAGTATCTGCAGAGTGCAATAAAATGAGTGAGGTATGCCTTTTCATATTTATTCATGCGTGTGTATATATATACATATATACATACATATATAAAACAAATACATAAAGAAATATCTGAGGCACAATACATTTTTAGATTTTATTGAGGAAGAAGAAATTCATAAATTGGAAAACACCAAACTGAAGGAAGTTTAGTGTTATGATGACAAGGCATCAGAGGCAAATATTTACAGGACAATTGTGGAATCAAAATAAATTATTTGTTAGGTAGCAGTTACAAAATTTCCTCTTTTGATTTACCTTGTTGGAAAGTCCTTAGTGACATCATCATATGTTAGTTCAAGCCTATGATTCATTAGAGGTGGAAAAATTCCATTTCCATCCTCTTAGGGTCCTGACTGGGTCTGAGAATTAAATTGGCATAAAGTAGATTAACAAGAGAAAAACATAATACAAGTTTTCATGGCATGAGAGCCCTCATGAGGAAACGAAGACCTAAAGAAGCAGCTAGAGTTAGTGACTTGTATGCTGAACTGGACAAACAATAATTGTAAAGAAGCAGCCATAATAAATTATTTGGAGAGGCTTAAAAATAAAAGTTATTATAACAAGCTTTTTACAGAATTATTTTGGTTTCAAATTCTCGACTCTGAGAATGTCTTTCACGTGGGAATTTCATCTTCTACTTTTAAGAAACAGCATGAAAATCAAAACCTGTGGCTTTTCAAGTGTCTCTAGCTTAATCAACATATCAGAATAGAATATTTTCACCCCTTCAGTTGGCTGAAGTTAAGCTTCAATTTTGACATAAGCATTCACCAGAAATGATCCAAGTTAACTTCCACTTATGTTTGTCATTTAAGCAAGTTTAAGACTATTGTTAAGACCCAGTTGGTTTTGTTTCCTGAGGAATTTTTCAGGTCTGGTCTCCATTTTAATAGTATGTGTGTGATTTAAGTAAAGGTAAAAATGACTAATCCTTGATTGCATTATCTTGAGACGCTCACCATTAACATTTTGCTATATTTCTTGCACTTTCCAACACACATTCTCCTAACATAGCCATCCTCTTCTCTAAAAACTTAGCTAATTGGCCAAATTTCAAATGGATTTCTCCAAACAGATAATAAAGTAATTGAAGAAGTCAAATGTGACTTGCATTGCATTTATCTTTTGTTATCAGCATATATTGAGTATTACAATTTTAATATAGTTTAGTGTTGTTTCTTAAAATGTGTATACATTGTTTGGCACCCTCTGTATATAAACTTTTTTCATAAAAGGCTAAATAAGCGAGGCATGGTAGCATGCACTTGTAATCCTAGCTACTCTGGAGGCTGAAAAAGGAGGATCTCTTGAAGCCAGGAATTTGAGGCTATAGTGTGCTGTGATCATATCTGTGAATAGCCACTGCACTCCAGCCTGGGCAACAGAGACTCCCTCTTTTAAATAAATAAATAAGATAAATAAAACAATTAGTAATATTTTAGGATTTGCATACCATAGGTCTCTTTCACAACTAGTAACTTAGAGCATTCATAGACAATATGTAACAAATAGGTCTGACTGTGTTCCAATGAAACTTTATTTGCAAAAATAGGAAGTGAGACATATTTGGCTTATGAGCCAGTTTGCAGACCTCTGGATTAGTAAATGCAGTGAAACAACATGCAAGAGATCATCACTACCCCACATATCATTATCTTATGAGTCAGTGAACCAATTCTACAATCCCAATCTTAGTGTCTATTTCTAAATGAACTTGGATCAAACGCCATGTAAAAACCTTACCTGAGCAGAGATACAGAAAAATAATGTGTTTACTGTGCCTCTCTTAGTATCAGTCAAGTGGTTTTCTGCCGAGGTTCTGCACAATGCATTGTCTTAGCTTTTAACAAATAGTACTGCTCATAGCTCCTAGATAAACCAAAGAGAAACAAGTTGTGATGAAACATAATCGGTTGTAATGAGGAAGAGACTCCTTTGGTTGTGGGAACACCGTTCCAGGTCTGCAGACCCCTATGAGTGAGCAAGGAAGTCTAACATTTGGGTGTATGTTATTTTGATGACTCCAGCTAATTTGAATGGAGTGGACAATAATGAAAGTTATAAATACAAACTTTACAGGGTTATCTTCTGCTAACATTTGTTGGACCTGTCCTGTCCCAGTACAGATTGAGGAACAACACAGTTATCATGGACGGGTCATCTATACTTAAGAAATTTAAAACCTGCATTCACTGCCATCATATGTTATTATTTGATAATTTGTTTAGTAATATAAGATTAAACTTTCCTGTGAAAAATAATTTATTGATATCAATATGGAATTTTTAGAAATTTGCTGATATTAATATACAATTTATAAAAACTTATAGCAAAGTAGAAATACTAAAATATAAATTATATTTAAATCAAAATTATATTTCAAGTATTCAAGTTGTAATATGTTAATAAATTTTATTATAATACAAATGTTTGTTATAAATATATTTTATTATGTTTATATATGTATTAAATATTATTTCTATAGTATAATACATATGCAAACATTTATTATATAATTATGCATATTATGTGACTCTATATGTATATATATTTAAATTATAATAAAAATAAAATTTATAATAAAATTTAATTGTAATCAAGTGGAAATCCAAATATATAAATACATCACATTCACACAGCAGTAACATTGCCTCTATACATTTCTTAATGTAAGCATTGACTGTAATGTAAGTTCTTTAAAGGTTAATTGAGAAATTGTGAAATACTGTGGAAAGACCAAAAGTGAATTTCAATTCTAGAAGGAAAATAGGTATTCATCAGAACGGCAAAGGACAGTTCAGATCTCTGGAAGGAGAAGATGGGCAAATATCCCACACGGTGGCGCTCTGCAGGGAAAAGTGAGTTGACCCAACAACATGGGACAGGACTGAAAATTCCCCTCTGAGACTCACCTTCCAGTCAGGAATCTGATTAACATCGGAGAACACCCTGTTTCTTCCGGGCCCTAGAGGTGTCTCAGGGAGGTGCTAAAAGTTGGTGAGAGGGAAAAACACCTGCTAAAGTCACAGATGTTCTTCCAATTAGGGTCAGTGAGGAAGGCGCCATTTTTGACCACTTTTGAGTCCATTGTCTCAGCAACAGCCACCATTGCAGATACTTCAGTTTTTGCCCAGAGACAAGGCTGCTCACTCTGGAGCAAGGGAGGGGCATCCCACAGGCGCAGCAGGGCAGAGAGGATGAAAATCACCCCAGACTTTGGAACTGGAATTGGACTCGTACCAGCCTGTGGCTGGGAGCAGCAGGGCAACCCCCCCCAGGCCACCCTCCCCAAAGCGGTGTTTTCTTCCCAGAAAGAGAGACAGTCTGCCAGGGTCAGATCTTCAATTCAGAACTGGTCTCTGCATGTCCCTGCCTGGGTTCCCCACCCTGCTCCATCCCTCCTAGCCTTGTGGCAAGGGGCCCCAACAATACCAAGGAACACCCAGAATAATAGCCTAAATGATAAAAGCCTGGCAAGGGGCCTCCCCTTCCACACTCTGGAACCTGCATCCTGAGCAAAAGGAGACTTGCTGTAGCTGAAGTTTCTCATGAATAGCTGGTCTTGTAGCCAACTGTCAGTTTTGCAACCTGGAACTCTTCAGTGAGCACCACTGTTAGGTGTTTCAGCCTCCCTCCTCGGATTGTTGGAGAGTAGCGTGCCCCAGCAATCATGAAGAAAAGAAAGGACCTCCACACCTGCAATACTGGGAAAGCCATCTCAGTGGCAGGAGACCAGCAGGAGGGACTTCACTTCTCTGCACTTGAAACTGTGAATCTGAGCAGCAGGAGAGTTTTTGATCCCAGGATCTCTCCCAAACACCGAGGCCTAAAGCCCAGGTCAGCTCCCTGACTTGGAATTGAGCTTCGGATGTCATTGCAGGGCATCACAGCCTTCCCCTCAAGTCTGTCAAGGAAGTGTGGCCTCCCAGTACCAAAGATCAGGTGGCCACGATTTCTACACACCTGGATTAGTAGACTAAGCCGCTCCACCCTTTATGGGTAGCTATTCTTGTACAATGAGGCCCTCTGTGCTCCACCCCCTAACACACCTAGAGTAGGAGCCTGAGCACCCCTGGAGATAACAGTCCTTGGTGCTGTGCTGCTCTCTCTGCTCAATGCCCAGATGTACCTCTGGCTCCAGGAGCTCCTGCTCTTCTATTAAGAGTTTAGGTCGCCCATCCCTTGCTGAGCAGAGAACTTGAAGCAACATAAGTCCTCTAAAATCCCACCAAGGCACACCTCTGGATATATGGAGGCCACACAACAGATTCTGCCTCAGAGCAGGTTCCTGTGCCTGAAATCAGTGGGCCTGTAGTTGGGCCTACCTAGTTTGGTTCCATCCATTCTGGCTCTCCCTTCCCCGGGGCTGAACTGGGAGCACAGACCACAGTGCACTCCACAGAGGAGCTCACTGCCTGGACAGCAGGGTGCTTCTTGCAAGAAACAAGGATCAGATAAAAACCCATTCATATCAACAGTAGTCAGCTCTTACCCATCGACACCTCCTGCTGGCCTGAAGTTTAAGCAACACATCACAACAGCTCATTTGCTGACACCAGCACATACCACTGAAGAGAAAATTAAGACTCCTGTAAAAATCCTAGAAGAAAACCTATAAAAATTCTAGAAGAAAACCTAGGAAGCACTCTTCTGGACATTAGCTTGGGCAAAGAATTTATGACAAAGACCCCAAAAGCAATTGTAACAAAACTAAAATAGACAAATGGAACATATTTAAACTAAAAACTTCTCATTGGCAAAAGAAATAATCAACTGAGTGAACAGAAAACATACTGAATGGGAGAAGATATTTGTAAATTACACCTTAGACAAAGGCTTAATTCAAACAGCTCAACACACACACACACACACACACACACACACACACACACACACACACATTAAATAACCCCATCAACAAATGGGCAAAGGATATGAATAGACACATTTCAAAAGAAGACACACAAACAGCCAACAAACATAGGATTAAAATGCCCAGCACCACTAATTATTAGAGAAATGCAAATAAAAATGACAATGTGATACCACCTCATACCAGTCAGAATGGCTATTATTAGAAAGTCAAAGAATAGCACAGGTAGGCATGGTTGTTGAGAAAAATGGTCATTCATCCATTGTTGGTGGGATTGTAAAGTAGTTCAACCTCTGTAGAAAACAATAAGTAGATTTCTCAAATAATTAAAACTTGAATTACCATTTGATCAGCAATCCCACTACTAGAGATCTACTCATAGAAAAAGAAATCAATATGTTAAAAAAGATATCTGTACTCGTATGTTCATTGTAGCACTATTCACAATAGCAAAATCATGGAACCAACCTAAGTGCCCACCAACAATTGACTGGATTTAAAAAATGTGGTGTATATACACCATGGGATACTACATAGCCATAAAAAAGAATGAAATTATGTCCTTTGTGGCAACATGGATGGAGCTGGAGACCATCATCCTAAGTGAACTATATGAGAAACAGAAAACAAAACACAACATGTTCTCATACATATGTGGAGCTAAATAGTCATAAAGATGGAAATAATAGACAATAGGGACACAAATAAAGGGGAAGGGAGGGAGGGGAATAGGGTTCAGAAATTAACTATGGGATACAATGTTCACTCTCTGGGGAATGGGCCACCTGAGACCACCATTACACAATTTGTCCATGTAGCAAATATGCATGTATACCCTCTGAATCTAGAATAAAGATGGAAAAAGGAAAAGAGATTTGAAATTATACACTTATTTTCAAAATTATCTGATGTTAACCAGTTTTATTTTTTATGTTTAAACTTTAAGATCAATTTGGAATTTACTTGTGTATGACAGATTAGATCTAATCTTTTTTTTTTTTACATGAGTACTCAGTAATCTCAAAGCAGTTATTGAATAGTTAATATTTTTGACATGGATACCTTTAACATGGACTGCATTCTTGTGTAAATTTTATTCCATTTTCTACTGTGTTCTATTGTTTTGTTTCTATGTTTATGCCCCAGAGACACACTGCTCAGCTATTGCTTATATATAGGGTAATTATTCTCCACATTCATTATGCTTTTTCTGAATCTCAGCTTCTTTTTTCATCACTTTCATAAAAACTTTACAATTAGGCTTTTTGAAACCAGAGAGACATGCATTCTATATAAAATTAAGTCATTTTATTCAAAAGCACAGTATAAGTTTTCATTTTTATGATCTTTCTCAAGCACTTCTTGATAAACTTATTTCAGTGTTTTTTTCTAGAATTTCAATTTTTGTCTTTGCTATTGTTTCTTCTAGACAATTTATTTGTTGTTTTTATTTATTATTATTATTATTTCATTTTAAAGATGTGGAGCACAACTCAGGGTTAAGTATAAAAATGTTGATTATGCAGGCACCCTTGTTGATGAAGTGTGGCCCTCCCTGCCCTAGCAGATTTCCTCAAATGTTAATCCCTTAGCAGTTTCTCACTACTGCCAAATCCTTTCTTACACTATTATGATAACTGTTCAAGGCCCGCTTATGAGTGAGAACATATGGTACTCTATTATTTGTTTCTGTAATAGATCACTGAGTATTTAGACTCTAAATTCATCCAAGTTGCTGTGAGGCCATATGTTTGTCCTTATTTATAGCTGCATAAAATTCCATCATGTATATGTACTACATTTTTTTTTAGAGGATATAATTCTTAACCACTAAATATATGGGTGTGTGTCTCTTAAGAGCCACACATTCTCTAATCTTACTGAAAGGAATCCTACTTCCTTGGGTCTGCTTTATTCCCAGAGTTCTGACTCACAGTTCCTGACCTCCTGCTGATAATTACAGTGAACCCTCTAGGTGGTATTTATTATCACTGTCCTGTCTCCTCTTCTGTATTCTCTGTTCACCTTGTCTTCTGCAACTTCATCTTCTCCCTCGACTGCTATATCTCCTTAGGTTCCCCAAGGCATTTCTTCTTTAGCACTCCAAAGCTGAATTAAGCCATCTCAACATATGATTCAATTACAAGTGTGCACAACTTTTTTTGTTCAGCATGGGGACCAACCAGAGAACAAGGCAGACAAGGCAGGAGTGATGAGTTTCTGAAGGAGGAGTCAATCCTCCATCTTCTTTCTCAATCTGTTGATAAAGTACAAATATAATGACAAACCATCCTGAATCTTAGACTGCCTTTGATAGATGGCAAAGTATATTATATAAGGGTCCTGGCCCCCAATCCCTCATGGAACAAATCTATTCTACTAGTCATAGTGTATTACCCTGGAATTTATGTGACAGAGTGGTCAATTTAAATTAGTTGTGAGACTTTTCCCCCCTGTTTCTAATACAAAACCTAATTATAGCTAAACAATTGTCTTAGTATCACTTGAAAGCAGGGGCCATAGTTTATGCATCTTTTTACCCCAGGAAATGGTGCATAAATTAGCAATTGCAGATGAAATTTATAAGTTTATAAAACTGGTATGCACAAATAATTTTTTAAACTGTCATTTAAATTCTAAAAATGTTGATCTCATAGAACTAGAAAGTAGAATGGTGGTTTCTAGGGGACTGATAAAATTAAAAGGGGTTTGGAAAAATGTTGGTTACAGCATACAAAATTTGAATTAGATACAATGAATAACTTCAAGAGATCTATTGTACAACATGGTGACTATAGTTAGTAACAACATACTGTATTCTTGAAAAATGCTAATGACAGTAATAATAATATAATTGTCATATTTTAAACTGGTATTGTCTATTCGACATGTGTACTGGCAATTACTTTCCTAGATTTTTAAATTTAAATCCTAAAATTAATTTTATGAGATCTGAACTCTAAGTCACAAGGAGGTTATATACATTGCCTAATGTTACACAAGCAGGAATGGCAGTGGAGATGAAGCATTAAGGGCAACTTTAACATTGGGGAGGTGATCTAGAAAAACTGGAAAACAAGTAAAGGAGCAAATTTTGCAGTCAGTAAAAAGGTAAATTTTGTAGTATTTGAACATATTATTCAGGATGAGATATTACATGTAGAGAAGAGTCCTGGGTAGAAAAAAATATCATGTACAAAAATGTGAAAGCATCAGAGTTTACGTGTCTGTAAATAACAGCCCCCTTGATTTGTGCTGCTGTTTTGGGAGAGTACAGGATGATCGAACAAACCCCAAATTAAGCAGAATTTCTAAATTTATCCAGTAGATATACTAACCAGGTGTATATAATATAAGCATAAACTGGGTTGCTTTACCAAGGTCAATGACATTTATCAGAAACCCTACCAACAATCAGTTTCTAAGACAGAGCCATAGCGACCAAAACTAGCAGAAAAGTACAGACTATAGACTTAGAAATGCATGTAGGGAACTGTCAGCTCTGAATCCTGCTGCAGTTGTCTCCAGGTGAGGATAGCATGCCAGAGTGAGCACACAGCATGGACAGAAGTCTCACTTTTCCCATCTGAAATTGTTTATATCAGATATCTAGATCAACTTCGAAGTTCCTACTTTTTCTAACATGTGAAAATTAGTGCTATTAAGACCAAAGACTCTCTCCGAACTAGCATTATTTTATCCAGAACATCTTACAGAAATTGTCCTTTTGCCTGGTGCAGCATCCTATCAAAATTCTAGTAATGGGTGAATATTATTAAGTTTATAAACTGCTTCCCCTCATGCTCCAATTCTCAAATAAGAGATAGTCTCTATTGCCATTAATATCCTCTCATGAAAGAGAACACTTTTAAAAGGAAAGTATAGACAATTATACAAATTATTTATACAAAACATATTTCAAAGAATGAGGATTTTAAATAGCTTAACTTTTACTGGTCTATTTCATGTTTATATCCAACTTGATGGACTTACATGGGTTTCAAAATCTATTGATAAAAATGATAATGTGCCAAGCAATAGAATGACTGCACTCTGAGGTCGGGGTAAATTGGGGAAGAAATCACTACAATACCTAAATATGTTCCCTAATATGGGATTATAACTTGGGTGTCGTTATTATTTAAATTAATTTCCTCTGGAGAATAACTTATCACAATTAAAAAAATTTTTTAAGATAGCTCTATGATCTGACTTATTTTTGCACATTGGTATATACTTTTTCTAACTTTTATCAAAATTGTAATAAAAAAGTACCTGGTTTAGGTTATCAGTGCCTGTCACACAGAAGATAGAGTAACTGTTGACTGCCAAGTTAATTTTTTAAAAAATTGTCAGGAGATGCAGAAAGATGGCAGCTGAGCCAGGTGGACTATGCAAGTTCTCATGTGAGTGAGTGTATGGAAAATTTTGTGTATGTGCTGATGAGTGAGTAGGTGTATGAGTGACTGACTGAGTGAGGGTTAGGGAGCTAATGGTCAGGATCTCCTGGTGCAGTGACTGGTGCCACAGCTGCTGGTCTTGGATCCTAGCAATTCCTGGGATGCAGAAGCCAAGCGCCATTTTTTAAAAAAATCAATAAAACCCTTCCTGGGAAGAAAAAGCTGGGAGAGACTAAATGGAGGCTCGTGAGCAAGTGACCAGGACTCTGGTGCAACAGCTGGTGCTGCAGCTTTTCTGCTTGCTCCCTGGCTCTTCCCAGGTTGCAGAAGCTGAGAACCATTTTTTAAAAATGGACAAAAGTTTTCCTGTGAAGAAGCAGTGAGGAGAGACTACCACCCCAGGCTCTACCTCACCATTACAGCAAGAGAGACTGCTGGCTCCTGGCTTTGCCTCACCTCCTTGAGCACTGGCAGCAGGGGCTGCAGAGGGAGCCCAGAGGCAGAATCTTACCAAAGTGGACAAGACAGTACCCCACCACCATCTTGAAGGAAGAGTAGGAAAGTACTCCAACTTGCTCACCATGGAGAAACAGGCCCAATTGCTGTGACTGGTAGATCAACCACTCAGGGGATGATTGTGACCCAAAGGGAATATCCTGAAAGCACAAACTTCGGAAGGACCTGACGAATGCTGTGTCCCAGGTGCCCCATCTCCTACCCTGATCCAGCCATGGGACAAAGGGTGTGGCCAAAAAAGGATGAGGAAGAACTCCAAAGAGATCAGTGGTGAGTCTGGGGCTCACCCAAATCCCCTCCTCACCAGCAATCCTCTGAACATCAGACCCACACAACTGGACCACGATTGAGGGGGA
This sequence comes from Cephalopachus bancanus, assembly GCA_027257055.1. Taxonomy (NCBI): domain Eukaryota; kingdom Metazoa; phylum Chordata; class Mammalia; order Primates; family Tarsiidae; genus Cephalopachus; species Cephalopachus bancanus. The sequence goes on from JAPVLO010001048.1 coordinate 175,182, forward strand.
CAAATGCAGGTGAAGCCTGGCTGGGGCACCCCCATGAGTACAGACCTGGGGAAGAGACAACTGCACTTCCCCACTGGAGAAGATCTCCCTGACTATACAAGAGTGGGAGGGGAGGACTGCAGCCCCATTCAACTCTACTGCCCCTCCTCCTTTCCTGCTCCAGATACTGAGGAGAGAGTGAAAAAGGTGGAAGCTCAGCAGGAGAGATCTGATTAGAAGAATAATTACAGAGCATGCCACATGAGGACTTTTTTTTTTTTTTTAGATTTTTACCTGTTTGTTTGTTAGTTCACCTATTTATAAAATGTTTTTCCTTTGTGGATGAATGTGTATGTGAGGGTTTGATCTGCATCTCCCCCAATTTTTTTTCTTTTTCTGTTTTTTTCTTCTTTTGTTTCTTGTTATCTGTTTATGTGTGTATGTGAATGATTGAGTGTTCATCTTTCAATTTTGTTGTTGTCAGTTTATTTTTGCCCTTTTGTTCTTCTTTTTTTACTTTTATTTTGTATAGTTTAAGGTATGTGTCAATATATGTGTGAGGGTTCAATCTGAAGTCCTTTCTTAATTTTCTTTCCCAGTCTTTCTGTTTTTCTTCTCCATTCACTTTGCACTAGGTGTGTGTGTGTGTATGTGTGTGTGTGTGTGTGTGTGTGTGTGTGTATGTGTGTGTGTTCAGTTTTCTTGGTTTGTTGTCACTGTTGTTTGTCTTGTTTCACTTTGTTGTTATTCAAGTTTGTTTTGAGGTGTATGCATGTCTGTGTGTATGTGTGTTCAATTGTTTCTTTCATTGGTTTCTGCTTTGCATCATCATAAAGAGTGGTGATGAAGAGTGGGTCTCAGGTAACACATGCCACAATCAGTGAACACTGATATTTGCAAGTAGTTTCTGAACCTAGTACCCCATATCCAACAATATTAAACTTTCAAAAGCTATAAGAGACAGCAAAGCTTCCCACCCACAGACCTATTTCAAAGTAAAGCAAATCGAAAGCCCAAATTAGGGAAGAATAGAGGGCTGAGCAAACTTCAGAAGGGAAAACCTCTCTCACTGACACTGAATAACAGAAATAAAGAGAAAAACAAGAGATTTGTCACAAATGAGGAAAAACCAAAGGAAGACCACAGGCAATTTCAAGTGTACCAAAGAGAAAACTCCTGAAAAATCAGACCTTGGAGCCCAAACAATGGAAATCACCAACCACTGGCTCCAGAATATGACAGGGATTAGGGAATGGATGAAAAGAGTGACAAGACCCAAGAAACAAGATGCAACACTGAAAGAACATGTAACAGAGATTTTGGCAACAAAAAATTTCATCCTGGAAATAAATAACAAGATGACAAGCATGGAAAATGGAATTAATCTAGCTGAACAAAGAACAGGACTTGAAGACCAGAACATGGGAATAACTCAATCTGTAAAAAAACATAGAAAGAAGATTCAGAAATAAAGAACAAAGACTGCAGGATATGTAAGATAATATCAAGAGGCCAAATCTATGCCTGATTGTTTACCCAGAAGAAGAATGGCAAATGGAGAACAACTTGCAGGAAGTATTCCAGGAGGTAATCCAAAAACCTTTCCCTATCTCACCAGATGTGATAAGTAAAGCACAGGAGATACAGAAAACCCACACAAGACATCAAATGAGAAAACCAACCCCTAGAAACATAGTAATTCACATACACAAAGTAGGCATAAAAGAAAGAATTCTAAAGGCAGCAAGAGAGAAAGGTCAGACTACCTACCAGGGAAAACCAATCAGAATAGCAGCAGACATATTGGCAGAAACACTACAAGCAAGAAGGAACTGGAGTCAAATATTGAAAGTCCTCAGAGATAAACAATTTCAACCAAGAATTTTCTACCTAGCCAAGCTCAGCTTCATCAGTGATGGAGAATTAAAATTCTTCCCAGAAGTCCAATCCCTAAGAGATTATGCAGCTTCCAGACCAGCTCTACAGGAGACACTTAAAAAGACATTAAGCACAGAAGCAAGAAAAAAGAGAATGACTACACACTTCCCAAGAGAACAGCAAAGCACAGAATCAACAGAGAATACAGCAACAAGAAACTTGAAAAACACACATACATCAACCCCAAAGCCAAAAGAAAACAAGCAAAGACAAAACTGTGCAAGAACCTCATGACAAAGATAAACAATCATCACATTTAAATAAGTTTTCTGAATGTGAATGGACTAAATGCACCACTGAAAAGACACTGAATGACAACTGGATAAGAAGCCATGACCCAATTATTTGCTGAATCCAGGAAACTAATCTCACCATAAGAGATGTACATAGACTCAAAGTAAAAGGCTAGAAAACAAGTTAACAAGCAAGTAGATTACAAAAGATGGCAGGAGTCACGATCTTAATATCAGACAAAACAACTTTTAAGCAATCAAAAATTTTAAAAGATACAAAAGGATAATACATAATGATAAAAGGGTTACTCCATCAACAAAAAATATCCATCTTAAACATATATGCACCCAATACAGGAGCACCAGCATTTATCAGGCAGCTACTAAGTAAACTAAAAAAAGATATTGACTCTAACACTATTATAGCAGGGGACTTGAATACCCCACTGACAGCCCCAGATTGATCATCAAGGCAAAATTCAACAAGGAGATCCAGGACCTAAACTTGACACTTGACCAAATGAACTTAATAGATACCTACAGTTTATTTCACACAACAGCCACAGAATATACTTTCTACTCATCACCACATGGAATGTACTCCAAGATCAATCACATCCTTGGCCAAAAAGCAAACATAAACAAATTCCATAATGTAGAAATATTGCCATGCACTTTCTCAGACCACAGTGGAATAAAAATGAATATCAACACCAATAACATTTCCCCAAAGCCCACAAAGACATGAACACTAAACAGCATGATGCTGAACAATGACTGAGTCAATACTGAAATCAAAACAGAAATTGAAATATTCCTGGAAACAAATGAAAATAAAGAAACATCTTACCAAACCCCCTGGCATACCATGAAAACAGTTCTCAGAGGAGAATTTATATCTCTATAAGCAGACATCAAGAAAACCAAAAGATCACAAGTGGAGAGCCTAACCAATCACTTAAGGGAACTGGAAAGAGAAGACCACCAAAACCCCAACTTTAGCAGAAGAATCCAAATCACCAAAGTAAGACCCAAATACAGGACATAGAAGACAAAAATATTATAGAAAGCAACAACAATTCAAAAAACTGGTTCTTTGAAAGAATTAACAAGATCGATGAACCCATAGCCAGGATGATCAAGAAAAAGAGAGGAAAAACCCAAATAAAAACAATCAGAAACACAAAAGATCAAATCGCCACTGACCCCAAAGTAATACAAAAGATTATCAGAGATTACTATGTACACCTATATGGAAACAAACTTGAAAACCTACATGAAATGGAGGACTTTCTGACATCACACAACCTCCCCAGGTCGAAACAAGAAGACACTGAGACACTAAATAGACCAATAATAACCCAGGAAATTTACTCTGTCATAAGAAAACTACCTACAAAAAAAAAGCCCTGGACTGGATGGCTTTCCAGCAGAATTCTACAAAACGTACAAGGAGAGATGATACCAATCCTACTGAAAGTATTCCAGGCAATTGAGAAAGATGAAATTCTCCCCAAATCATTTGAAGATGCTAACATCACCCTGATACCCAAACCGGGTAAAGATTCAACACAAAAAGAGAACTACAGGCCAAAATCCCTTAAGAACATAGATGCAAAAATCCTCAACAAGATTCTAGCAAATTGGATCCAAAAACACATCTCAAAAATCATCCAACATGACCAAGTAGGCTTCATCCCCAAGATGCAGATCTGGTTCAACATTCACAGGACCATAAATGTAATCAAATACATCAACAGATGTAAAAACAAGAACCACATGATTATTTCATTAGATGCAGAAAAAGCTTTTGATAAAACCAAGCATTGCTTCTTGATAAAACCCTTAAACACCTAGGTATAGAAGGAACATACCTCAAAATAGCGTCATCTACGGTAAACCCACAGCTAACATATTGCTAAATGAACCATTTCCCCCAAAACCGGAACAAGACAAGGCTGATCACTCTCAACCCTCTTGTTCAACATCGTGTTAGAAGTTCTAGCTAGGGCAATTAGACAAGAGAAGGAAATCAGGGGTATCCAAATAGGAAAAGCAGAAGTCAAGTTATCCCTCTTTGCTGATGATATGATCCTATACCTTGAAAATCCAAGAGAATCTGTCAAAAACCGGCTTGTAGTGACAAAGGACTTTGGCAAAGTCTCAGGGTACAAAATAAATGTGCAAAAGACAGTTGCATTCCTATACAGCAACAACAGGCAGGCAGAGACCCAAATAAAAGGCACAATCCCTTTCACAAAAGTGAAAAAAGATTTTTAAAAAGATGAAATACCTCGACATCTTCCTAACCAGAGAAGTGAAAGACCTTTACAAAGAGTACTACAAAACACTGCTCAAAGAAATCCAAGAAGACACGAACAAATGGAAAAGTATTTCATACTCATGGATTGGAAGAATCAGCATTGTTATAATGTCCATCCTACCAAAGACAATCTGCAGATACAATGTAATACCCATTAAATTACCAACATTATTCTTCTCAGACCAGAAAATGAAAATACAGAAATGATCATGCTTAGTCAAAACAATCCTTAGCAAAAGAAACAAAGCAGGAGGAATCACACTTCTCGACTTCAAACTTTACTATAAGGCCACAGTAATCAAAACAGCCTGGTATTGCTACAAGAGCAGGCATATAGATCAATAGAACAGAAGCAAAAGATCAATAGAACAGAAGCAAAGTCTCAATTTCTCAACCATCTCATCTTTGACAAAGCCCCCAACAAAAACTATTGGGGAGAGGAGAACCTATTCAGTAAGTGGTGCTGGGAAAACGGGTTGATCACATGCAGAAGATTGAAACAGGGCCCCTGCCTATCACCATACACAAAAATTAACTCTAGATGGATCCAAGACCTAAATGTAAAACCTCAAACTATAAGAATCTTAGAAAATGCAAGAGACACCCTTATGGAAATTGGAACTGGCAACCAATTCCTGACCAAAACCCTAAGTGCCCATACCATAAGAAATATGATAGACAAGTGGGACCTCATCAAACTGACAAGCTTCTGCAAAGCAAAAGAAACCATCAAGGGAACAGGGAGATAGCACACAGAATGGGAAAAATATTTGCCAACTGTATATCTGACAAAGGCCTAACATCTAGAATCTACGAGGAACTCAAATGTGCCGAAAGGAAAAATCAAACAGCTCCATTAAAAAAATGGGCAAAAGAAATGAATAAACACTTCCCATAACAAGATATACGGACACCCAACAGACACATGAAAAAATGCTCAGCCTCACTCATCATCAGAGAAATGCAAATAAAAACCACATCAAGATACCACATAACCCCAGGAAGAATGGCCATCATTAATAAAACAAACAACAACAGATGCTGGTGAGGATGTGGAGAAAAAGGAACGCTTCTACACTCCTGGTGGGAATGCAAACTAGTGTAATCTCTTTGAAAGACAGTGTGGCTATTTCTGAAAGAACTAGAAATTGACCATCCATATGACCCAGCAATCCCCCTATTGGTAATATACCCAGAGGAACTCAAATCATTCTACAAAAAAGATACCTGCACATGTATGCTTTGCAGTTCTATTCACAATAGCAAAAACATGGAACCAACCATGCTGCCCTTTGAAGTTGGCCTGGATTTTTTAAAAAATGTAGTACATATGCACAGTGGAATATTATGCAAGCTTAAAGAAGGACAAACATATGGACTTAGCAGCAACTTGGATGGATTTAGAGTCTAAATACTCAGTGATCTATTACAGAAACAAAGAACAAAGTACCATATGTTCTTACTCATAAGTGGACCCTGAACATCTACCATAATACTATAAGAAAGAGATTGGCAGTAGTGGGATACTTCTGGGGTGGGGGTGGGGACAAAACATCAATAAGGTACTTGATCTCAAACCAGGCAAACTGGGGACCAAAGGAGGCCCAAACTTTACCTGCACGATGTCCACTTGTATACCTAATCCTGAGTTGTACCCCACAACTTCAAAATAAAATATTTTTTAAAAGAAGAGAAATAAAAAGAATCCTCTGTATCTTCTGCTAATCACTCCCTCAAGTAAAAATCAGAATAAGAATGTAAATGAACAGCAATCTAGTTTAAAAGAGATAATAAAAATGTTGCAAAATTTACCACAAGTTGAATCTAAGTGAATGGTAATGCAAGATCTCAAAATCTTAAACTTTCTCTGTAATTCAAATTTTTAAAAAATACAAGGTTTAACTTGAAATAAGTCATAGACTTTTTTACAAATACTTGATTGCCTTTGTTAAAATCGTTCTCTATGGTACTCCTATATTTTGTAATTAAAATATGTAAATTAACTTGTTCAAAAGTCTCAAATATTTACTTATATAATTTGTTAAATATTTAAGACTTATCTAAATTTCATATTCAAAAATTTCCTGCTCTATAATTGAATACATATATGAACTGAACAAAGAAGGACCTCATGAAGTTATAATTTTTCATGATAATTGTAGAGTATTGTGGGTAAATGCACAGGTTCTATTTGTAGGGTGTAATTATTTCCTGCATCTAGGAGACTCATCTCACTACAAGGGACACACACATACTCAAAGTTAAAGAATGAGTTTCCAGGCAAATGGATCACAAAAGAAGGCAGAAGTCATGATATTAATATCTGACAAAACAACCTTTAAGCTATCAAAAATTTAAATGATGCAAAAGGACACTGTATTATGATAGAATGTCCAATCCATCGACAAGAAATATCCATCCTAAACATATATGTACCCCACACAGAAGCACTAGCATTTATCAAGCAACTGCTAAGTAAGCTAAAAAAAGATATTGACTATAGCACTATTATAGCAGGGGACTTGAATACCCCACTAACAGTCCTACATAGATTTAGAGTTGATTATACTTAGTGATCTATCACAGAAACAAAGAACAGAGTACCATATGTTCTCACTTATAAGCTGACCTTGAACAATTATAATACTATATGAAAGCAATTGGCAGTAGTGGGAAACTGTCATGAGAGGGAGATTGAGAATGGCAGGTGAGGGAAACTGCTAGGGTACAGAGGGGCATATCTCATCAACAAAGGTACCTACGTAATCAACTTTTTATACCTAATCATGAATTGCACCCCACATCTTTATAAAAAAAATAGAGGGCTGGGCTTGGTGGCTCAGCCTGTAATCCTGCGCTTTGGGAGGCCGAGGTGAGTGAATTGCCTGAGCCCATGGGTTCGAGACCTGCCTGGGCAACTTGGCAAGATCTCATCTCTACTATAAATCAAAAAAACTAGCTGGGCATGGTAGCGCGCACCTGTAGTTCCAGCTACTTGGAAGGCTGAGGCTGAAGGATCACTGGAGCCCAGCAGGTCGACGCTGCAGTGACCAGGAGCGGCCACTGCACTCCAGTCTGGGTGACAGAGTGAGACTCCAACTCAAAAAAAAAAAAAAGAAAGGAAGTTTGAAAAGGCAGAACAGAGCCTTCAAGAGATACGTGATTATATTAAGAGACTGAGAAAATTAAATGTAATGCATATAGAGAAAAAAGAAAGAAAACATGCAGACAAAAGACAAACTTTTTTAAACTTAAAAATTTATTATTGAAATTATTTAAAAGATTGGTGATGACTCAGAATGACCAAGAAAAGGGGGATAAAATATAAACCGCCAATATCAGAAATGAAAAGAGTTAATTATGAGATATTCTACACACATCGTGAACTTAATAAAGAAATATTATGGACACATTTATGCCAATACATTTGACAACCAAGAAAAAATATAATTTTTTTTGAAAAATCCAACTTAACACAAAAATAAGAAGAAACAACTTTTGAATAGCCATATGCCAACTAAAGCTAATTTTGTAATTTAAAACCTTCCCAATAAAAACCTTAATGAACAGATACATGCATTGGTGATATTTATCAAACATTTATCATATACTGTTTCAAAAAAAATGTTGCAAGCATTTCCCAAGTCATTTTTTGAGACTAGTCTAAACTTGACACTGAAACATGACAAAAACATTACAAGAAAATAAAATTACACATCAAGCTTCTGAGGAACATACATGCAAAAATTCTTAACAATACATTTGGAAACTGAATACAGCAATATAAATTGAGGTTTTTTTAACTAACCAATGGAGTTTATCCCAGAAATACAAGATAGTTTTTCCTTTAAAAATCAATAAATGCAATTCAGCACATTGAGAGAATAAAAGAGATAAGCGATGGCATCATCATAATGAAGGCAGAAAAAGTATTTAACAAAAATCAACACACATTCTTAACTAAAAAAGAAAGAAAACTTATTAGCAAGATTGGAAAAGAAGAGAAATTTTAAATCAGTTAAATGAAAACTTAAACTGAACATTCTATATTATGTGAACTATTGAAACAGTTCCCGTCTTAAGTCAGGAAAAAAAACGCATTTCTCTCTCACCACTTTGATTAATCATCATACTGAAGACCCTCAGGTAATATTAGAGGTCTAAGTCAGTATAGTAAAACATGAAAAAGAAGATAAAGACAATAAGAAAGAAGCAAAATTATCTTCATTAACAAATAAAGGGTTTTTTTTTTGCTACAAAGTAACTTTTTCCACCCATTACAAAACATAGCCTCTAATGGTTTCTGAATTTTATATATTCCTTGACAATCAGTGGGACAAAGAGGATTGGGGGCCAATATGTCAGGGAAGTCCCACTATATCAGGGAAGGGATTCACTAGCTTATATTTGATCAGAAACTTCTTCCTGGACAATCAACTAGGTGAAGAGTAGGCTAGGCACCATATTCAGCCTGGGGACAGTGGACACAGTACAGTAGAGGTTTATGTAGTAACCCATAAGTAACTGCACGAACAAGCAGCAATCTAACATGAGACAAATGACAAGGTGTAATACTGAAGCCCTGAGTTGGGAGCCATCCAGCAGAAGGTGATGCCACACAGAGCCTCTCTTGTGGGAGGTGGCACAATGATAGAGATGAGCCTACTCCCAGCCACCATCAGGATCACACAAGGTGGGAAACCCCAATTGTCTTTTCCTCTCCACTTGCCATTCTTATTCAGTGCCTCATGCATTGACTAAACTCAGCAGTAAGCCAACTGTAAGCAAAGAGGAAATATGGCGCTGCAGATGTCATTTCCACTGACATAGAGAGCAGAAGGAAGAGAACAGAATGGATGTCAGAGTAAACAGGAGACGACCAGCAATGATGTCTCCTCTAGACAGTGGTGACAGACAGAGAAAAGTTTCTATTACAAAAAGGACTAAGAGAAGGTAATGAGTTCAATTGAGCAAATTTATCATCAGATCTAAGATGAAGATCACTTTGAGTATTACTTAAGATCAGAGAACTTTTGGCTTGCCTCATTCCAGACTGCATTTCAGAGCTACAAAGCCCAAGCCCTACTCTTTGATAGAGCTTGCACATTGCACTTGCTTCCATGATCCAGTTAGGAAGAACCTTGCATTAGTTTATTACATGATCCTTCTACTTGGAATTTGTCTGTGTCTTGGTTTCTCCACTCCCCCATAACACTCTCAGCAAATGTCTATATTTTTTTGACTGGGATATGGAAGAGATATATATTACCCCTCTACATGATAAGCAATTGTCGCAATTAGTAATTCATTCAACCATTTATTTATTAATTCCTTCAATCAATCATCCGCCTTGGGTTTTACTGTATTTGGCTGTTATAATAATAAATCCTTAGGATGCAAAAATGAATATCTTCTACAAAAACTTGCAATTATATTTCCAAGTCACATAATTAGAGTGAAGTTCCAAAAAATGGTCTCAGTCATTAGCCAAAAAAAAAAAAAAAAAAATCCCTTATGACTGTCTGTATAACATTGTTGATTTTCTAAGGTCTTTATAGAGTATAAGTTCCATAAGGAAAGAAGATTTATCTATCTTAATAAGTAAAGAATGAGAATTTAGTAAACAGCTCAAATCAATTAGTCGAATACATAATGCATATTAAAAATACAACAGGCACAAAGATGAGAGGAGACTGTACAAAAAAACAAAAACCCTCTGCCTACCTTTCAACTACTTTAGAAATGTTAATCTAATGACTACAATCCAAACTTCCTATTAGGTTTGGCAAGGTTAGTATGCAAATGTTTTGATTTCTAATATTTTGATTCTTAGTCTTAGACTTCTCATTGAGTTGGCTCATGTCATTTTCAGGAGCAATGAGCAATTTAGTATATAATGGCCAATTTCACATTTCTTGTAGTGCAATCATTATTAGTAGTGTACTTTACATTTTATTTTTTATTTTTTTCTAAGGTTAATAAAAGATTTCTTTACAAAATTCAAAAGATGAAGTACATAATGAAAAGTATCTCTCTTATTCCTGATCCCACCTAATTTCACCTAAAGAAACCAATAATGCCAGTTTATCATGAATTTTTTTCACAGAAATTACATCATATATAGTGTTTTAAACAATACTTTTTTAACCTTACAGTATATATTAAATATATTTCTATGTGAGTATATAAAAGTTATATTGTCAAATTATGTGATGGTATGGTAGTCTACTAATTCTACCATATGCTTGCACTAAATGTTATGTTTGTTACTAATGTCATGCAGATGCACTCTTAAATAGTTGCCAATATTTTGCCCCCAAAAGCAATGGACCTCTTGCATACACACACACACTCACATACACATAAGTATAATTTTGCACATGTGTACAGTTCCTAAAAGCTAGTATGCTAAAAATTATTCATAAACTAAAATGTACTAAATACTAGGACTACTTCTCAATAGATATTGTGCAATTTATACTAACTTATGGGAGCAACTTTTCTTCCATTTCAAACATAATTTGATTTCAAATGTATTGATTCTTATCAACCTATGAACTCAAAGATTAGATCTTGCAGTTTTAGTTTCATTTTTTCTAACTCTGAATAAGCTTGAGAAATAGACTAAATCTCCATTTTTTAATTTTTGGTTTTATTCTATATGTTTTATTTATTTTCTGTGAACGATCTGCTCATGTATATTGAGCTGCAGTTCCTTGTTATATTGTTTAAGTAAATTAGCTCTTTTTCTAGAAAATAAATTGAAAGTATGTTTTTTGAGTGTTGTCTTCTGACTTTTTTGCATAAAGGAGTTATATCATTTTTATGCACATGTGCTTTTGTATTTAATGTCTTCTGAGTATTATGTCGTGAGGGGATTCCATATTCCAGGATTATTTTTTAAATTATCTGAAGTGGCCAGTTATATGGTTTTAATCTTCATATTACAGTTGGTAATACGTCTGGAATTTACTTTACTATATGGTGTGAAATAGACTAAATCTCCATTTTTTAATTTTTGGTTTTATTTTATTTATTTATTTATTTTGAGTCAGAGTCTCTCTTTTACCCAGGCTGGAGTGCAGTGGCGTGCTCACAGCCACAGCAGAATCGACCTGCTGGGCTCGGGCAGTCCTTCCGCCTTAGCCTTCCAAGTAGCTGGAACTATAGGCACGTGCTACCGCACCTGGCTTATTTGTTTATTTATTGTAGAGGCAAGTTCTCACCAAGTTGCCCAGGCTGGTCTCGAATCCCTGAGTTCAGGCAATCCTCTTGCCTCGGCCTCTCCAAGTGCTGGGATCACAGACTTGAGTTATAGCACCCAGCCCTAAGCCTCCATTTCAAAAATTTCTATATAAATATCATAGTTAATTTATTGAACAGCTCATGATTTCTCACTGACTTGAAATAAAATCTTTATGATAAGCAATTCCTGAGAGTGATTTGTCTCTAGACTGTACAGACTGTTCTATAGCTTTGTTTGTGTTACAAGTCTTTTTCACCTCAGAAATCATTGGAGATCGGGCTCTTTGTAGCACAGGCTCCCTCTGCTAGGTAAGTTTTCTAAGAACCCGCTGGCATCAGTGTACCAGTTAGCATTCTTGTGAGACACTGTGTTTGGTTTCAGTGAATTTTTTTGTGTGTGACAAATAGGTGACTGGTTCTTCCACCATGACAATCCACCTGACCACACCATGCTGAGTGTTCAGCAGTTTTTTGACTAAAATGACTTGTCTCCCTTCTCATTCATCTGATCTCGCCCTCAGCAACTTTTGTTTTCTAGTTTTCCCAGATGAAAAAAGTTCTTAAAGGGAAACATATTGCTGATGTGGAAGAGATGAAACAAAAATGGCAGAAGCACTAAAAGGCATAAAAAAAGACACGTTCAAACATTTTTTTGAGCAGTGGAAAAAGCACCGTGATAGGTGTATTGAATCAAACAGAGAGTACTTTGAAGGTGACTGAAGTTTAAATATGTAAGAATGAATACACAAACTTTTATAAATAAATTCCAGATTTTTTGAGTCCCCCCCTTGTATATGTATACATTGTATAATACTTTTGTGACTACTATTATTAATATTCTTGATAAGTTTATGCCAAGAACATGTTTTACTTCTATTACAAATTTAGTTTCTTACTCTATTATATCTCCTAATTCAATTAGTTGCAAACTTTTTCAATAAAGGACTCAAAGGAAATATTTTAGATTTTGTGGATTATATACTGTTTGTTGCAACTTTTGAACTCTGCTCTTGTGGCATGAAAACAACCATGGACAATATGTAAATGAATGGGTAAGGTTGTCTTCCATAAAACTTTATTTATAAAAAACAGCAGCAAGCAATATTTGACCTACAGCCCCAGTATGCCAACCCCTCCACAACAATTTCATTTTCCCTTTAAATAAGAAATCCAACTTTTATTCTACTTAATGTTTGTCAGACTCTATTTTCGAGTATGTTTAAAGCTTTATGCTTATTTAAAGCTTTGCTGAATGATATCATCGAAAAAATCAGAAAACAACAGGTGTTGGTGAGGATGTAGAGAAAAGGGAATGCTTCTACATGGTGATAGGGATGTAATCTAGTTCAACCTTTGCGGTAAGTAGTGTGGCATTTTCTCAAAGAAATAAAAATTGAGCTGTCGTATGATCCAGCAATCTCACTTTTGGGATTATGCCCAGAGGAACACAAATCATTCTATTAAAAGGACACCGGCACACATATGTTCATTGCAGTACTATTCACAATGCCAAAAATGCAGAAATAACCCAGATACCCATTGAAAGGGAACTGGATAAAGAAAATGTAGCACACATGCACGATGGAATACTGCATAGTCACAGAGAACAACAAAATCATGTTCTTTGTAGCAACATGGATGCGGCTGACACTATCATTCTAAGTGAATTATCACTGACAAAAAAAAACAACGAAATACCAAATGTTCTCACTCGTAAGCTGGCCTTAAACATTGGGCACATGAGCACAAAGGTTGGCACAACTGACACTGGACACTGCTAAAGGCAGAAGGAAGGGAGAAAGGATAACGGGCACACAACCACTCGTTGAGTACCATGTCCACTGCCAGGCAGAGGGAAGTTTCACTAGAAGCCCAAACCTCACCTGCGTGCATTTTACTTATGTAGCAAGTCCTCACATGTCCCCACAACTCTAAAATAAGAAAACATTTTAAAATAGGCAGTCTTTCTTTTTTGAGAGAGATGTGCCTATACCAGGCTTTCTGATATGGAACTTTCCCCTCCCTATCTTTCCTCTCTTCTTCCTGCCAATAAACTTTGCTTTAAAACTTAAAATAATGGTAATTAATAAATAAATTATATTAAAAATAAAAAATTGCTGAGTGAAACTGAAAAACATATACAATGAAATGAGTAGATATCCCAACCAGGTAGATTAAGTAAAAGGAGCAACTGAATTGCTTACCTAGGGCCACTGACAACGTAACAGGAATCCTACTGCCACAAAAGATCGTGATTTGGGCCATGCAGATCTAAACCTATCAGGTATATCCAGACTTAGAAGTATGAGGAACTTGCTGTAGGTGCTTCCAGGTATGAATTGCCTGTCCAAGTAACCATTCAACTTTGGAAAAATTCTCTCCTTATTCTATAATTTTTAATCCATATTCTATAATTTTATTAAAAGAAAATTTAATTCTGTTCACATAGTGAGCTCAACCCTTCTGACTCAGACCAACAAGTTTAGTAAGAACAGATAGGACTGCAGTTGCTTCTGTGCAAGTTTGTTCAGAATCTGTGTAATCCAGGAAGTTTTTTCATTTTTAGTAGCCTCAATCAAATTTCTCAGACAACTTATCTCTGCACTCATCTACTCAGATTTCTTCCTAAATTCTTGATTTAAAAGATCCACTTGGATCTAAAACAAAATGGCATAGGGAAAAAGTAAATCTGTAACAATTTTTTCAAGAGTCAGTTTGTATAATTAAGAACTCTGACAAGTTTTCTCTATTTTATGCATAAAATTATGGTTTCTTATAAAATCATGATAGGATACTATTTAAAGCAGAAAATATCTTCTGACTTGCACTAGGACAGTAGGGAAGGCCTAGTTTACAACTTACTAATATTCACTCACCATGAGAATTTTGATAGAATACTGGATCAGTCATAAAAACAAATGCTATATGACGTGATAAGCAAAAGTGATCCCTGGGAGAAAGGCATTAGTCCACTTGCACAAACTATTGGTCTCACTTGGAATGGTATAGGAATACATACTATAGAGCTTATATCTGATGAGAAAATCTGATAGCAACACTTTCACATGGAGAAAAGAGAGAATTTTTCCAAAGTTGAGTAGTGACTTAGGCAATCCATACGTGGAAGCATCTACAGCAAGCTCCTCATACTTCTAAGTCTGGATATATCTGATAGTTTTAGATCTGCATGGTCCAAATCAGGATCTTTTGTGGAAGTAGGAATCCTGATAAGTGGTCAATGGCCTTAGGAAAGCAATCCAGTTGCCGCTTTTACTTAATCTACCTGGTTGGAAGATCTACTTGATAATCTATGAAATCTTGTTTACTTTGGGCTCTATGAGATCCAAAAATCTCACCAAAATAGCAGCCCAAACCTCAGAGAGGTTATTTTTATTCTCCCAGGACATTGACGGGGCAAAGTCACCCTGGACTATCTAGAATTTCACAGTGGAGCAAAACTCAAAGACTTCTGGGAAAACCAGGATTCAGGACTTTAGTGAATCAAATGCAGTAAATAGGAATGGTGCTTCTCTTTATGATTTTGTTTTAACCTTTGCCAATTTCTTCATGAGGAGCCAAGCCAGTGACTGGTCAGGAACTACGGCATCTACAGCCAGACATACCTTCAGCTTGTGCTCCAGGATCCTTGTCTACTTTCTCAGTCCATTGTCTCTTTCCCTCCCCAGCTTCTCTCTCAGTTGAGCTATGTTCTCCTTCAGGCTTCTCTCGAGTTTCCACCTTCTGCTGCTGTTCCTTCTGTTTCTGTCTTACCTGCTCCACTTCCTTCCAGGCTGTCTCTTTCCTGGCCCACTCTGCTATCTCATGAAGGGTTTAGAAATAGTAAAAAGAAACAGATCATTCCTAAGCTCTGTCTTCTGGAGACCACAACCAAATCAAATTTGAAAGAAAGGGTGGGAAATTTAAAAAATGTGTCCAGTGGTGCCAGCAATAAGGGCAGAGTTCAGCATCTGATGGGAAAGGCCCTTGTTATACTTAAATTTAGTAGAGTGTGCATTCCCTGGAAGGAGAGGAAGATATGTTTCAGGAAGCTCTTCCTCTCACATCTATCAGAAGGCATTGTAGGAACACCCTGCCCCACCATGGTCTGAGTCCTGCCTCATACCAGCTGTGGCCTTTGCCCCATTGGTCAGGGCTTTATCTGCCTGCAGGATGCATTTCTCTACTGCCACCTGAGATGTCATGAAATACTGAAGGACCTCGTTTACCTGAGAAACCAGGAAGGAGCAAGGACTTTGTATTTCTACTGGGGAGATTTGTTCCGCACAAACAAATCCATCTATGTCATCTTTCCTTCGACTTAAAATGTGCCAGAACCCACCTACAATGTTTTCCAGCTCTGTAGTGTGAGACTTTCCTCATCTCTGACCTCTTGTCTCCCTCCAGTGCCTCTCCCAGTGCTCCTTCCCTCTGCCCATTCTGGGCTCCAGCCAGTCAGAGCTATGTGCAGTTGTGCAATCCATGATTTCAGATGCTTGTATGTATTTGCATGTTTACCTGGGGTTCTTCTTCTTAAATGACATCTCAATCTGGACAGCATGGACACTGGTCTAAATGTTTGTTTCCCCCAAAATTCATATTTTGAAACCTAATCCCTAATGTTGTGGCTTTTGGAAGTGGGGCATTTGGGAGGTGATTAGGGTATGAGTGTGGAGACCTCATAAATGGGATTAATAGTCTTATAAGGAACTGAAGAGACAAAAGTTCTTCATTTCCACCATGTGAGGAAATAGTAAAAAGATGCCACCTGTGAACCAGGAAGTGCACACTCACTATACACTGAGCCTGCCGGAGTCTTGATCTTGGACTTCCTAGCCTTTGAACAGTGAGAAACTAATTTCTTTTATTCATGTCACCCATTTTATGGTATTTTGGTATAGTAGGCTAAGTAGACTAAGATAATGTACACATACTTCAAAATGTATATTGTCATCCTCTTCCCAGAAGGTTCCCTAGACCACATTCCCAATATGAAATGCAGCCTCTAACCTCTGTTGCTAATCTACCCTGTCACTTGCTGGAAGTGTAACTCCAGGCAAGCTATTTCATCTGCCTGTATCTCCCAGTTCACATCTACAAAATGTGAGTAATAAGAGTACCATTTTATGGAGAATTAAATTAAGACATTTAGAGAAAGAGCATAACATATTTGTCACATAGGTAGTAATAGTTCAATATATGTTTGTTGCATTATTATTATTAATTATTATTGGTTGAATTTTCAGTATATGTTAGTTGCATATTATGTTTATCATCAGCACAAGTATAGCCTACCATCATAGGCTCACAAGCATTACATGCTGTATGCAATTTTTTTTTATTTTACTCTCTTACTTTGATCAGCCTTCAATGCAAACACTCAGTTTGCATCATGTTTACAAGGTAAAATCCTTAGCAGTTGGCAAAGTGTCTAACAATTGTTGGATGAAGAAATGAATTATTATGTTCTGTCTTGCCTGAATTTCTAATGATATACTGAATCTTGGGGAATCAATATTTCTATTCTCCTAGTGAATTGTGAACATTAAAAGACAGTAGTAAAATATATATCCCCACACTCTCTGTATTGCCCACAACTGGTGCTGTGCTCCAGATTTTTTTTTTTTTTTTTGAGTTGGAGTCTCATTCCTTTGTCCAGGATGAAGTGCAGTGGCACCTTCACAGTCACTCCAGCGTTGACCTGCTGGACTCAGACGATCCTTCCACCCCAGCCTTCCAAGTAGCTGAGACTACAAGTGTGCACCACACCTGGCTAATTTTTTGATTTATTGTAGAGATGAGGTCTCACCAAGATGTCCAGGCTGGTCTTGAACCCATGGGCTCAGGTAATCCTCTCACCTCAGCCTCCCAAAGTACTGGGATTATAGGCTTGAGCCACTGCGCTCAACCTGTGCTCCAGATTTTGAGGAGACCCCCTTGACTCTATTCTATTAGCTCTTCTGTGCTCCCATATAACTCACCTTAACTCCTTTCCTAAGCATTTGTGAGTAGCCCATTCAATTTTTTTTCTTTGCTTTCCTGTGGAGGTTGCATCCTCCAGCAACACAGAAGTTTTCTGCTGAAAACTTTCCATTAGGGCCTTTGAAAGTTGATTAAGTTTAGAGTGATGATACGTTACAGAGGTCTCTTTATTTTGCAGCCAAAATTCCTCTTTTTTATTCTCCATGAGTTCCTGAAAGGGAAATGTAAAGGAAAGTCACCAGGAAGAAGAAAAGAATAAGGAGATAGATTTCAAATAATTTATTAGATGAGTGATCTAACTGCAGTCATCTTAAAAGAAGCATTCTAGTGGAACAGCACGGGCAATGTAGCAAGAATCACGATAACTTACTCCCAGCTCTAAAAACTCCCTGTAAGAGTATGGGAAAGCTTCTTAACTTTCCTGGGTTAAAAGTTCTTCATCTGTGAAAGGCTGAGGTTGCATTATATAATCTCTATAGCTCCTAGTAGCTGTACCATTCTCTATGTTTCTCTCTTCAAAAACACAATGATAATACTAAAACGAAATAAATCCAAAGAACGACCTGTTCATGTATTCTGTCCAAGGAAATCAAGTTTCTAGGAATGAGAATACATAGAGAGGGTGACCATTCACCTAGTGACTCGTGGGAGTTCTGAAACCATGACACTATTCACCAAGGGATGAGTCAATGCTGATTTTTGCTTGAGTGATCAGACTAGATCCTGAATACATTTCTGAAGCTTTGGGGTAAAAGAAGAAAATAGAATTCTCTAGCATTCTCTCTCTCACGAGAAACCAGACTACTTTGCCATAAATAGGAGACAAGTCATGGGATCAGTATGTAGAACTCTAACACCATTTCAGAAGGGCCAGAATTCAGAAGGACAAATACTAAGAAAAAGTACTATGAGCTTCTTCTGGAACTCCCGCTTGTCATCCTTGAAGAAGCACTCCATGAAGACCCCACAATGACTTTCCTCTCACAGGCCACATGCACATCCAGCAGCCCCTGGAGCATATCTGTAGGGAGTCTCACTCGCTGGGTCATCTGCTGGCTATAGTGGTTGGCTGCCTTCTGCATAGTCGCTGAGTTCTCACACTGGGCCAAAGGTATTGCTACATTCTCCAAAGTACTATTTCACTATTGATGGCATCCACATAAGTCACCAAGAGTATCATTCCCTGAATAAAGCAGGAAACAAAGAGGGATATGAAGTTCTGTCAATAGGATGCAAGTTTCTGAGATTATTCTAAGACTCTCTCCTCTCTCTCTCTCTCTCTCTCTTCTCTCTCTCTCTCTCTCTCTTTCTCTCCCTTTTACATCTGGTATCATATTGCTTCCACATAGCCTCCTTGAGACAAACACTTATAAGACTTTCCCTGAATGGGCAATGTATTCTGTTTTTATACTCAGTTACTGATTTTATCACCACTGATGTGGTCTTCATATGTATGGGAAAGAGATATCAGAGAGAATGTTTGGGCTTTTGGAAAAGGATATGTAAACCATATCAGGAGAGAGAATTACTAAAACACACACACATTTCTTTTTGGTGTATGAGTATTTATAAATGCACACATCTACACAGAATGAAACAAAATTACTTAAGAACATAAATAATAATTAAATATTCAATACATAGGCCACATAGAATAGGATTTTGGACAAGGAGATTCACGATTCCCTGTGACCTTTACTCCTTTTCTGAGCATCTTGGTCTTTTCATGGTGAAGATGCAAGAATGGAAATTTTTCCATTGTTCCTGGAACTGGGTTTCCAGGAAATTTTTCCATTTGTTCCTGCAACTGGATTTCCAACACATCCTCTGTGTGAGCTAGGAGTTCCTTCTCATATTTTGGTCAGTCAAAAATAAAACACTTCTGTTGTGGAAAGAAATGCCTGATACACACTCTGTTCGTGTTGGAGTTTTTAACTTTGGGTGTCACCTGATAAAGAGGTAAAACACAGTTACGTTAAGTATTCTTAGGACATGGCAGCTAAATATTTTTCTGTCTGGGGATTTTTGACATTTGGAATCTTCTATGCTTGCAGAACTCAATATATTCATTTAATACTTACTAGAAATCAAGCTCATACCAATGGCATATTTTTAAAGAGAAACTTGGGGAAATATCTGCACTAGGCAGAGAAATTTATGGCTGATTTCCACAAAAACAAACACAGTGCCTGGTAATTCGACATTTATTACAAAAATTTTTAAATGAGAGAATAATCTAACCTATTTCTACCCATATTGGAAGTTAACTGTAGGACCAAAACAAAAAGGAACAATCAAGGGTATTGAAGCAACAATCAAGGATATTGAAGCAACAATTAATACAGAACAAATTTAGTTCAGTTAGGGAATATGTTGCTAATAAGAATTTATATACTAAATAGGATTAGCTATTATTTTAAAAGAAACTCTAAAGATTAAATGCTATCCTAATATAATTTGAAGAACTGCCACTACTTCATAAACTCACTGGTTTTATAAGTTACTTGCCCACCTAAGTGTAATTCATTAAATAATTTGTTAACTGAATACAGTGACACCATAAACAAATATGTTAGAATAAAGAGGGTGCTATGAGGAGGAAAGGAAAATGAAAAATCTGGTAGTTATAAAAATATTGAAAAAATATGTTTCCTGACTTTATTTTGATTGTATGAGATTTCAACCTGGAGTTGAAGTTGAATGGTCACCTTATTACAGAAGATGAGTACCTGCAGAATACCTTGAAGTTGGTTCCAAGTATCAGAGCATGACCTGTGTGGGAGGTGGTGTGTCAGAAGTGGAATCTGCCAAACACTGTCTATCTTCTCTGGGGTTGTATTCGTACTTATTTCTGTTTTCAAGTGAGCATTGGAAACTGATGGGGGCTAATAAGGGATGGGGTTGGTAGATATGATGGCTGGGACCTGGGTTTTTCATTTTTGAAGTGCTAGTGAATAGAGCTAAACTCACCCAAATGGAGTGACACCTAATACATGAAATTATTCAGAACTAACTTGTACCTTAGCATCCAGATTGCAAGGTGCAAAAACTTTTCAAATACCAGATACCTGCTTCTTATTGAGAAAAACAATGAACTAGATAATTGTGAGCTATAAAATCACAATGCACAACATATTTTACTCAATTATCTCTCACTTTCCTGAAGGATGAATATAACATTCTAGTGGTCAGTTACATATATCTGCTACAAAAAGTGACATCCTAAATAGATATGACAAATCGCATTCTATATCTATTTTTTCAATATGTTTATAATTACCAGATTTTTCATTTTCCTTTCCTCCTATAGCACCCTCTTTATTCTAACATATTTGTTTATGGCGTCACTGTATTCAGTTAATAAATTATTTAATGAATTACACTTAGGTGGGCAAGTAACTTATAAAACCAGTGAGTTTATGAAGTAGTGGCAGTTCTTCAAATTATATTAGGATAGCATTTAATCTTTAGAGTTTCTTTTAAAATAATAACTAATCCTATTTAG
This sequence comes from Cephalopachus bancanus, assembly GCA_027257055.1. Classification (NCBI taxonomy): domain Eukaryota; kingdom Metazoa; phylum Chordata; class Mammalia; order Primates; family Tarsiidae; genus Cephalopachus; species Cephalopachus bancanus. Next base: position 196,384 of record JAPVLO010001048.1, read on the forward strand.
TATATAAATTCTTATTAGCAGCATGTTCCCTAACTGAACCAAATTTGTTCTATATTAATTGTTGCTTCAATATCCTTGATTGTTCCTTTTTGTTTTGGTCCTACAGTTAACTTCCAATATGGGTAGAAATAGATTAGATTATTCTCTCATTTAAAAATTCTTGTAATAAATATCGAATTACCAGGCACTGTGTTTGTTTTTGTGGAAACCAGCCATAAATTTCTCTGCCTAGTGCAGATATTTCCCCAAGTTTCTCTTTAAAAATATGCCATCACATTCGTGTTGATTTTTCCCATGTTTAGGGAAAACAGAACTTCTGAGAGTTCTGTCTCAGACCAGAATATATGTTTGATGGATGGTTGATGCTGCTTCCTTAGACCCTTCTTTTGCCCTTGAGACTCAGTATGTTGTCTTCTATTATTCTTATGATTTTTAAATGTTCGATGTCATATGATCATGAACTTTGACACAGAACCATACTAATGGACTTTGTAGGATTTGCATGGGCTAGTTTACAAGTTGTGCTGCAGCACCAAGATACTATGTGTGCTCTAATAAGAATTTTCATGAAAGTTTGCCAAAGCCACATAAAGATAAAAGCGAGTTAAAATATAAACACTATGATTTATTTTTCTTTTATGCAAGTAAATAAGCACACATTGTATGCTACTATTTTCTATACACTGGCCTTGTTGCTGTAAATTTGGCAACAAGAAGCTATAAAAAGTTTCCTATAGATTTGTATTTCAATAGATGATGCATAATAAACACATAAAAATCAACAAAATATATTCATGTTGTGTTAAGTTTAAGTGGAGGGGCAATATGAGACAGGATAATCAGGAAAAACCTCTTGGAGAGTTGACATTTGTGGAGAACTTTAAAGAAAAGGATCCAGCTGTGTGAAGAACCAGCTAGCATTGTAGAAAGAGCGAATCACAAGTGCAAAGGAAAAGACTTGAAATTTGCAAGAATGAAAAGGAAACCAGCATGACTGTAACATAACAAGGGTGGCAAAAATACAATAGAGAAATTTGGAGAAATGGGAAACAATAAATTATAGTGGACTACAAGGAATTTGGATTTTACAGAAGCCTAATAGAAACTCAAAGAGGGCATTAAACACAGCTAGATTAAAGATCGCTGTTGCTGCTTAGAGAGAACTGACTAGATAGACACAATGGAAACAAGAAAGGCACTAATATACTGACTAGCACTTAGGATGCTAGTCAGTATATTAAGCAAAAGATGAGGGTGACCTAGCTTAAGATGATGCAGTGGAAATGGAGAGAAATAGATGGATTTGTACTATATTTACTAGGAGAAATAAGAGGACTACATAGACTAGATACATAGACTAGATGTGGGAGAGGAAAAAAGTGAAGGATGTAAGGTTTGGAGCTTGAGCCTGGGACGTTGATGGTATAATGGTTAAGAAGAAGATAAGTGAGTAAGCACAGGGTGCGTTTTGATTTTTGATGGGTTTCATTTGGATTTAGAAGAGAGGATTGAGCAAGAATTCCAGTGTGAACATGATAATGTTAAGGGGACAACATGTAAAAGAAACAGTCAGGTGACTATTTGATGTATGACCCTGAATTTCAGAAGAGAGATTGAAGCAAGAAATGTTAAGTTGAGCGATATCAAAACAAAGGCAGCTTTTAAAGTCCTGGGATTAGATAAGCTCACTTTAAGAGAGTATAAACAGAGGATAGAAACAACCCCAGGGCCAAGTACAGGAAGGACCTCCAATTCTGATGAATGAAAAAAAAGAAAAAAGTTGGAGGCCAGCGAAGCGAATGAAGAAAAGTAGACACAGAGATAAGAAGAAACCCAGAAGAGTGTGATGTCACAGAAAACAAAAGAAGAAAGTATTTTTCAAAACAGTAGTAAGTCAACCATGAGAAATGATGCCCAGCAGAAACTAAGATGAACACAAAGAAACACCCATTAAATCAGACAAAATGGAGGTCATTGGTAAATTTAACAAGAGCATATCAATGGAATGTTGGAGTTTAAAACCAGAGAGAAATAAACTGGAGAAAGAGATAGGAAGAGAAGAAGAGGAAATAAGAAATTAAGACAACATATTTTTGCTTAAAGAGGAGTAAAAAGGAAAAAAAAATGAGATGGTACTCATAATGAGATGTGAAGTCCTAGGAGAGTCTTAAGATGATAGATGTTCAAGCACGTTAGCTAGTTAATAAGACCATCCAGTGGGGAAAACAAAGCATGATTTGAGAGTAGGGGTCATTATAAGAGCTCAGTGCCCAGGCAGGTTAGAACAGATGAAATTAATAGCACTGATATAAAATATTTTCCTTTTATAGGAAGCTGAAGTAGCAGGTATAAATCAAACAATAGGACACAGAAAGAGATTGCAATCTTGCTGGTGAGAATTAGAATTAAATTTGTTTAACAAGAGATTTGGAGTCTCTCTTCACGTGACCCTGGAAGAGGGTTGAGAAGCTTAGATATAGCTGTTGTGAAGTAAATAGCCCTGCCATGGGACCTCATGCACCATACTTTTCTCTTGCAAGACAGTTCAACGAATAGGAATTCACTCTACTATAACAGCCCTGCCATTAGCCATAACCATCACAGGCTGAGAAATCTTATAAAGAATCTTCAAAGCTTTCTGATTCTCAGACAGCAGCTCATTCTTGTTTTCCACCAGACACGGTAGGACCAACATGATGGGTCCAGATGCCATGGTACCTGCAAACCCAAAAGTGTCTGTCAGTAGAAATAAGATCGCAAGTTCATTCTCTGCCTCAAGGTTAATTAAATCATGTATTCATTATCAGAGGGCTAGTGGGACCTCAGTACTTCTCTATGGAACAGAACATAAGATATCCTTAGGAAATCACAGAGGCCATCCTCCATCCTAATCTCTAATAATAGTTTTATACTAATAAAATAGTAAGCACTGTCAGTGCAAAGTTTTATTTCCATAATAAAAATAAAATGTAAGCAATGTTTATTATGCATTGAAAGTCTACATTGCAAGAGCTTTAAAGACACTCATCTGGCAGAATAATCTTTCTCAACAACGTTGACTACCCCATAAGTTTCTTGATCATTAGCCTGCAGGGGCTTTCTGTTGACACTTTTTTTTTTACCAACAGCACCCTCTCTAATGTGTTAGTATAATAAAATAGGCTCCTTTTGTTTCTGTACAGTTAGGTCCTCATTCCATAAATCACTTACTATTTCTAGACTAGGCTCTTTTTTTGCATGACTGGCACCTCATTGAGGGCTCCAGTTCACCTAATATTTTAGAATGGTAAGCTTTCATGTTTTCATTCCTTGATACTCAGTTTTTATTTTATTATAGGAATGTGGGGTTCAAGAAAGGATTAGCTATATAAGTAGGATGCACGCAGGTGAAGTTTGGGCTTCTAGGTGGCCCTCACTCTCCCTGGTAATAAGCCAAATACTCTTTGTGTTACTACATGACCCCCACTCTCTTCCCTACTTCCCTCCCCTAACAGTGCCCAGTGACCAACGATCCCTCCCTTGTGCTAACATGACTAATGTTCAAAGCTCACTTATGAGTGAGATGTGGTATTCATATCTTTGTTTCTGTAATAGTTCACTTAGTATGTTGGTCTCCAACGCCACTCAATTTGCTGCAAAGTCCATGATTTTCTTCTTCTTTATGGCTGTATGATGCTTCATTGTATATATGTACCACATTGTCCTTATCCAGTCCACTTTCAATGGGCAGTAGCGTTGGTTCCATGGTTTTGCTATTGTGAATAGTGCAGAAATAAATATGCATGTGCAGGTGTCTCTTTTATAAAACAATTTATGTTCCTATGAGAATATTTCCAGGACAGGAATTGCTGATTGTATGGAAGGCCAATTTTCAGTTCTTTTAGGAATCGCCACACTGCTTTCCATAGAAGAAACCACCAAGAAAGTAAAGTGGCAATCCACAAAATGGGGGAAAATATTTGCAAATTATGTATCTGACAAAGGCCTAATATCCAAGATCTACAAGGAACTCAAACCAAGTGAAAGGAAAGAAAAAAACAACCTCATTAAAAAGTGGGCAAAAGATATGAATAGACATATAAAAAGTGACATACAAACAGTCAGCCGACACATGAAAAAATGCTCAGCCTCACTAATCATTAGGTAAATGCAAACTGAAACTACAATGAGATGAGACTTAAATCCAGTAAAGATGGCTATCATTAATGAGTCAAAAACAACAGATGCTGGCATGGATTGAAGAAAGGGGAACGTTTCTACACTGCTGGTGGGAGTGCAGGCTAGATCAACCTCTATGATACCCAGTTTCATCAATGTTATCTTTTTTTAAAAAATGCATTAGATAAGCATGTGTTTGATGTCATAACCTGTGCTGATTCCTTTGGATAAAATTATTTACAAGCCATTATCCCTGCCTTCAAAGTAACGCTAGAGTAACTGTATCGGTTAGGATTAGGTTTGATAAATGGAAGAAAAATGTGTCATAAATAATTTAAATATACAATTATCTTACATCAGTTCCAGGGTTATTTTTTCATGGCTGAGAGGGTAGATTTGCTCCATAAAGGATTGGGGTGCAAAATGCATCTTTCATGTACTCGGCTGACTCTAAGGGAAAACCCAACACTCCAAATGGTGTAGTCACAGCAAAGTAGGAGAGAGAAGTGTATGTCCCTCCCTTAAGAAATCATCACTTCTACTTAAAACCAAAAAATCCTACATTATCATATTACCATATCCAGGTACAAGGGATGCTAGAATTGCCCTCAGTACTCTGGAAAACATGTACATAGCAAGTAAGCAGTGTTGTATTGTATAGGAAAAGGAAAGAGTAGATATTAGGGCACAGTTACCTGTATTTCTCAGTAACCGTCACAACTAGGAAGACGCTAGACACTGCAGCATTAATTGCAGTTTACTGCTTATCACACCTGTAATTATCTTCTCTAAACTCTAAGCTCTGGTGGAGGGTGGAGGGGTGGAGGGCAAGGGGGACAGTTGCCATGCCTGTCTTACTTGCTGTCAGTCCTCATGCACATGGTACACAATCAACATTTGTTAGAATTCCAATTATATTGTGGAAATAGTTCTGTGTGAGTGATATGTGTTTTAGAAGAAGCCATGTGTATTTGTAATTGAGTCATGTATCATGTTTTGAGATGACTTAATTCAGTTGAAGAATTTAAAAAGGGGAAAAGCCTTGGAGGGGGAGGAAGACAGCAGCCCTCGCAGGAGACAAGGTGGACAGAGAGCATGCAGAAGAGGGGAGAGGTCAGCAATGTTCAGTGCCTGGAGAGTTCACCGCAATTGTCAACGGAGGCCAAGAGGGACCTCACCAAGCACAGATGGAGCAATGTGATGGGAACAGGAACCAGAGCTGGAGAAGGAGCAGTTGTGGGAATGAGATCCAAGGAAAGAGGCACCCTTTCAGGAAGTAAAAAACAAAAGAAAAGAAAAGTAAAAGAATGTCTGAATCTTGAGGAATATGTGCTGATGTTTTCATGCTTAAGAGTCATAGCCTCTGCTACTTACGCCCTCAAGTAAAAATCAGAATAAGAATGTAAATTTAAAAACATATGCATGTATTTAGAAAGAGAAAACGCAAATGTCTCAAAATAACACCATGGTGAATCTAAGTGAAAGCTTTATCAGATCTCATTGTAATCATAAACTATCTCTGTAATTCAGAATTCTTTCCTCAAAATAAAAGTTCTATCTGAAATAATTAAGTTAGTGTGCTTAAAAATAGGGTCTAGTTTTTCACTCATCCTTGCTTCCTTCCTTCCACTTCTGTTGCTACTTCATGAATGTTAAAAACAAAAGGAGGACATTTTTTATTCTTACAAAGGAAGCAGAACTAAAAATAACCTAAAAGCAATTCATGTATTTGTTTGTTTCAATCAAACATTTAGAAAGAGTGTAGAACAAACAATAAGGCTTAGACCATGCAGTTATTTTTAACAGCTGATTAGAGAATGAGGATGATTATTTGACATAAATACAGATTTGTAGAATCCTTGGAACATTAAATGTGGTTAATAAACTAATCTTTCAAGATTTAAATGGTATGGCAAGGACTGTCTTTTCTCTGTTTTGCCAAGGGCTGGCAGGGGTCCTTTGGGAAATACTTCAAGAGGGGAGGAAGCCACATTGACCACAGAGCCTCTGCCAGACGGCTTGATTTTAGTCCTTCAGACTGAGAAAGGACTTCAGCCCCTTTTTCCACAATAAAGTGTGTCCCATACAAAGCATTCTGCTGCAGTTCTGGGAGGATGCCTGAGAGGAGCAGCACCTTCTCACCTTGGGGCACCCTGTCTCCTTGCAGCTGTCTCTGGACCCCAGGGAGTCACCAGGAGTAAAAGTGCTCAGGGATCCACACAGCATCCAGTTCCCTGCCCCCCCCCAGAGGGTCTTCTCTCTGCCTTCTTCACCCACAGATGTGGAATTGGGACACCTGCTAGTATGAAGTCTGCGTTTGGGAGTTCATGCTGGTTAGTTAGAGGAAATATTCAGGAAGACCACGTTCAGGTGTCAACTCACTTTTAGGGTCCACAGCCAGAGGATGAGTTTAGGGGCCCTCACTCACCTCTTGTGCTTTCTTCCTGCATCTGGCTTCTGGGAAATGGGCTGTTCTTGCTAAAAACTAAAGATCAAACTGGATATTACAGAATTTCAAATAAAGGACAGAATGAAGAGAACTGAATAGAAAAGTCACAGGCTTCTCTTAGTTTGCACTGTTATGGGGGCTCATCTTTTTTAACCAAGGTTGGAGATCTGACTGTGTGGGCAAGGTGAGGTGAACATTCGGGAGCCCTCCACACCCGGGTTGGGAAGCCCAGGTGTGTTCTGCCCTCACAGGTGGCTCAAGTGCCCTTGGCTCCCAAATCAAAATGGAGCAGCAGGCGGAAATGCACACAGTGAGGGAGGCTTGAGCATTTCAGCGGCCTGTCACCTGTCGAGGGTATTTTCTGTTAGGCAGAAAGTTTGTTTCCATCAGTTTAATTTTTTGTTTGCTTGGGCTTTCTATTTTTTAAAGTATTCTGGTTACTAATTAGTAATTTTTTTCATTAACAATGAAAGCACTGTGTATGTGTCTCCTAATTTTGAATTCCTAAATAATCACCATTATTTTGTAGTATATTCTTCCAGTTGCTTTGCTGGGGTAGATCCAGATTGTAGTTATAAAATTGGGGCATTTGCTTTAAATAAAATAATACAGAAATACTAATTAGAAATACTAAAGTGAATATGTAAAATGAGCAAAAAAAAAACACATAACCATCAATGAAATTTTAAAATCTGGCAAATACTACAAATATTTTCTCTCTTTTTTTAATTTTCTGTGAAGTTACCTCCTTTCTCTCATATATGAATTAGTATGAGCAATAATTCAGGAAAAAAAAATGAATTGAAGTCATTCCATTGTATTGAGCTACATTTCAAGGATTACCCAAATTACCTTGTTGCTATATCTGTTGCCTTCTGGTAGGAGATAGGTAGGATTTGTATTACTGGGACATTTCTGAACATATTTTCATTGGTTGTTTTTCTCTGCCTAGAATCTTCTCAGTCAGTGGAAAAGACTTTAAAAGTGTCCCATTTTCATCAGTATGTTGCATGAAGCTGGCTATTTGATAATAACATGGTAATAACTAAGTGACAATAGCTGGATGTTAGAAACTCGTTTTTATACCTCTATCAAAACTAGATTACTAAAATGACACACATGTTCTAAGAAAACTGGTATATGATATGTAATATCAGGAAATAAATTTCAAATTGAAAATTTTAAATTGTGCTATTTATTTTGATACATGATATAATGCTACCAATCACATATTTTACTGGAATATTATCTTTTAATAGGTGTTTATATCCTGCTTCCCAATTCTGAGTTAAAATGCACTTTTACTTTGTGAAATTAGTTCATCAATGTTTATAAATTGTCTTTGCTTGATATTGTTTTTGATGTCTCTTTTACACCTTTATTGTGGTATAGTTGACAAGATTGCAAATATTCAAGGTGTACAACTTGATGATTTGATATAGGTATACATTGCATAATGATACCACAATCAAATTAATTAATGTGCCTTTCACCACACATAGCTAACATTCGTGTGGGGGGAAGGGGTGAGGACACTTAAGATCTGTTAACTTGGTCAGTTTCAAGTAAACAATAGGGGAAAATTAACTATAGTCACAATCTTATACATTAGAGTCTCAGCTCTTAGTCAATCTGTAACTGCAAGTTTGTACCCTTTGACCAACATCTCTCATTTTCCTCAACCTCCAGACCCTTGGTAAGCACTTCTCTACTGTTTCTACGAGTTCCAGTTTTTCAAATTCCACATACAAGTGAGATCAAACAATATTTGCTTCTAATGTGTCTGGTTTATTTCACATTGCATAACATCCTCTAGGTTCCTCTATGTTTTTGCAAATGACAATATTTCCTTCATCTTTATGGCTGAACTAATACTCCATTATGCTGTCTTATGCTGTGATTTGTTGATTTTTTTTTGTAGTGGTATGCTTTGATTCTTGTCTCTTTGCATTTTGTGTATATACCAAAGATTATTTTTTCCTTTGTGGTTATTATGGGTTTTACATACAATATCTTAGCATTCTATTTAAGTTGATAATAATTTCATTTGCATATAAGACTACATTTTTACACCACCCTCTACACACATATTTTGTACTAATCGTGTCATACTTTGCATCTTTTCATATTTTGTATCCATTAACAAAATGTTATAGCTATCATTATTTTAATACTTCTGCCTTTTAATTTATCTTCTAAAGTTGAAAGCAATTTACACACTACCATTACAGAATTATTCTGAATTTGACCTTATGTAGTGAAACTCATACTTTCATATGTTTTATGTTTCCACTTAGCATCCTTCTGTTTCAACTGAAAGAACTTTTAGTATTTCATGTAAGATAAGTCTAGTGGTGATGAATCTCGTCAGTTTTTGTTTGTCTAGAAATGTATTCTCTCCTTCACTTCTGAAGAACAGCTTTGCCAAACATATCTCTTGTTTGTCAGGACTTCTTTTTTTTTTTTTATCTTTCAGCAGTTTAAATATATTATCCTACTCTCTCCTGACCTGCTAGGCTTTTGAAAAGTTTGTGGATCTCCTTATGAGAGTTCTCTCCCATGTGATGAGTCTTTTTTTCTTGTTGCTCTTAAGATTATCTCTTTGCCTTTGACTTGTGACAACTTGATTACAAATGTCTTCAAATATTCTCCTTTTGGTTGATCTTGCTTGGGATTCTTTGATCTCTATGAATTTGGATATCCATATATTTCCCAAAATTGGGGAATTTTTTAGTAATCATTTCTTTAAATAGACTTTCTATCACTTTCACTCTCTTCTTTTTCTGGGATTGCCATAATTGGTATATTTTTCTTGGTAGTGCCCCAGAGGTCCCTTACTTCTACACTTTTTTCTTTTTGATCTTGCAATTGACTAATTCAAATGATCTGCCTTTGAGTTTGAGAATTCTTTCTACCACATAATTAAGACAGCTATTGAAGCTCTCTATTGTATTTTTAAATCTGTCATTATATAATACAGATTCAGAATTTCTGTTTAGTTCTTTTTTATGAGTTTCATTTCTTTATAATCTCATTTTGTTTATGTATTGCTTTCTTGATTTCATTTAGCTTTCTATCTCTGTTTTCTTATAGATCATCAAACTGGTTTAAGATAATTATTTTGAATTTCTTGTCAGGAAATTTTAATGGACAGGCATTTTTCTCCAAAGGACTCTATGTAAATAGAACTAATCACAGATTGTAGCTGAGAAGGATGGGGGCCAACGTACAGGGCCACTTCAGTAAGGATCTAGTGTAGCAGGTGTGCCACTTAAGGTGTGGGTGGATGTGACTCCTCCCTGGTTCTTTGGCAGATGGCTCTGGTGGCAAGATCAAGATCAAACAAGACTGTAGCCAACTTCACAAAAGAAAAGGCCATGTTCAGGTCTGTAGCCAGGATTACAGTTAGCAAGCCTGACACCAGGATGTGTGACTGCCATCTCAAATCAGCCTTTCTTTGTCTTGCATATCACCAAGATTTTGCAACCTCCTATCTGGGTGTCAAAGCTTTTACAAAGGTACTTCATTTCTGCATTTGGTTGCCATATTCTTGCTAAGTGAGGATTCAGACAGGGAACCTCCCATTCCATCACTTTGCCATTTCATTGATATATATTTTTTTTAAGTGAGAAATACTATTTTTTCCTATAGTACTTGGAGTCACATTTTACTAATACAAACACAACAAAGACTATTGGCTATTTAATGATGGGAAAAGCAAGATCCTCCCATTCAGTCAGTCTTTTTTTGAAGCTAGCAAATATAAAATAGAGCTAGAAATGATTAATGTTAAAAATGATTTACCAAAAAAGTGTTTGGTCTTTACAAAAGAAATAATTAGTTATACTTAGAAAGTTTATAGCTGATTCCACAGATAAAGGTGTTTTTCTGTATAATCTTGAAGGATGACTTCGATTTCACCAAAAAGAGACTGTAGGGATATATTTAGAACAAAAGACAAGGAAGAGAAAATATAAAGTGGTAGAGTCTAAACGCAATAATAAGTCAGGGTCCGATGTAAACAGTGTTGCAGACTTTTTAAGGAGGAGGGTAAAAGACCAGTCATGACACAGATCAAGGATTTTATTTCCAGTTAGTATTAGGGGCCTAACTGTGTTTCCTCAAACTTTCTACATTGAAGTTCCAACCCCTAGTACCTTAAAAGATAACTTTAATTGAACATAAGATATTTAAAGAGATATTTAAATTGAAGCGAGGCCATTAGGGTATACCCCAATCCAGTACGATTGGTGTTATTAAAAAAAAAAAAAAAAACCAGAAAAAAAATATTGGTCCACATGATCATTCAGAGATTCAGGTTATTCCATCCTGTTTTCTGTATCTCCTAAGGCACTGTATTCTACAAGGACAAAGGTTCAGTGCTGCCACACCTACGATGCAGACTGTAGAATGGCAAAACAAGGACTGATGGAGTACAGGCTCAAAGTTCTCTATCCTAGAATCACAATTGACACACCCATATTTCTGCTCATATTCTACATAAAAAATCATAAAGTCACATCTTACTGCAAGAGCAGCTTTAAAAAATTTATTTATACCTGGTATACCATGACTACATCTTGTAAAATAATATCAAAAATTGGTTGGGTGCAGGTGTGCATGCCTGTAATCCCAGAATCTTGGGAGACTGGGACAAGAGGATTGCTTGAGTCCAGGAATTCAAGACTAGCCTAAGCAACATAGCAAGAACTTATCTCTACAAAATTATCTGGGCATGATGGTGCATGCCTGAAATCCCAGCTGCTCAGGAGGCTGAGACAGGAGGATCATGTGAGCCCAAGAGTTCAAGACTGAGGTGAACCATGATTGTGCCACTGCGCCCAAGCCTGGGTGACAGAGTGAGACTCCAACTTAAAGTCATCATCTTCATCATCACCATTATATCATCATAAGATATTTAGAGGCAAAATTTCTGTCCTAATTCTTAAAGCATGTGCAATAATCAGAGACAGCTTTTTTTTTTCATCCTGAGATTAAATGTGGTCATTTCTGTTAGAGTCTACAATACTGAGTGACCTATCACAGAAACAAAGAACTTAGTATCACATGTTCTCACTCATAAGCAGACCTTGAACAATTATTGCAATACTATAAAAAAGGGATTGGCAGTAGTGGGAAACTGCTGGGGGGGCACACCTCATCAACAAGGGTACCTACATAATGGACATTTGTATACATAATCTTGAATTGTATTCCATGTTGGGAGCCAGTCTTGGAGGCCCACCTGATTGACAGGGTCCTGGTGGGCCGAAGACCCCGGGCCACAGGGCGAGCCCGGGAAGCTGAGGCCCTTTTGTCTTTTACCTTTGTTGTTTGGTATTGTCAAAGAATTCTGTGTAGTTGTGAAAGAAGAAAATGGCATGTTTATGTGAAGTATTTACAGCTAACCTGGAAATGTCATGGTTTATTTTTTCATTTTCCACTATGCTGTTTGGCCTTTTTTAACATATGTAAGGGTTAAACTCTGAAGCACATCAAGAATGTTTTTTTTTTTTAACTTGGTTATAAGTTATTAGATATTGTTTAAGTAATAAATGATATAAGTATATTTACTCCTTATTTGATTTAGGATTATGCAGTTTAGTGTTTAGACATAAGGTTTTTTTAAAGCACAAGTTTATGGTAAGTTTATTATGAATTTATTATAAGTTCTAACACTTATCTAGGAGTTATGTAGGTGATTTACAGACTTAGGATAAAGACTTACTATTTTTACAGACTTAGGATAAAGATTAATCGTTAAGGTTTTTACTCAATTTTATAGTTAAAATTTTAAGTAAACATTTATAGAGTGGGTTTTTACTAAATTTATGATATACTAATTAAATACTTTTATGATAATTAACTAAATACAGAAAGCAACTTTGGGGGGCCTGAAAAACATCACTAAAAGCCTTTTTTGAGTTTTTTTTTTTTTTAGAAATAAACACTATAGGATAAAAGAAAAGTAACGAAGACACCTGGATAAGAGAGGCGATTACAAAGCTCTGAAGGTCATAAAAGCCCACCCTCAAAAAACTACTGTTACATAAAGAAATGTACACTTGAAAACTTTCTTGAGACATTTCAAAGACTGTAATTTGGGACTTTGGACTAAAACTATCATTTTTGGCTTTATGAATAAGACTCATTGTCTAAATGTTTATAGTGTTCTTGGCTTGTTTGTTGCTAAGACCACTAGACGGCAGTAACTTTTAGAGGTTATGTACGTAAAGAAATTTTCTTTGTCTTGTCCCTTTACAAATGGTATAAAAGCTTTCCATTAGCCAACATTAAACGACATCTGTTCAGAAAGCAGTTGTCCGAGTATAATATTTTCATCTTTCGCCTATCCGTCTCTCCTTCAAAAAACCTCACACCCTTGACAGGGGCTGACCCCCCACAATTCCACATCTTCAAAATAAATAAATAAATGAAAACCTAAACTAAGCTAAGTAAACGTTATTGAGAGTGGATGTAGGTTGAGGGTGGGCACATGACCCAAGCTGAAGTAAAATGAATCCTTTCTTACCAACTGGATTAAAAAGCTTTTCTCTCTCCTGGTTTTCTCGCTTGTGTTTTTTGTTGTTGTTTAGGAGACTATAAATATGTGACTCTAAAAATGAAGACTCTGGTGCTTATGAAGTTATTTGTCCCTTTAAATCAAGTGTTTGTTCATTTTATTATTAGTTATTATATTTTAATATTTACTATTTAATTTACAATTTAATATTTATAATTACTCGATTGCATAATTTTCATTATTATTGATATTAAAACATACATTTAAAGTCTTTCTTCCAATTTTAATAGTGAGTAATTGTTACAAGGAAAAATATCTTTATACCATATTCTGTAAGTCTATGTCACAAGAGTATAATACTTGTAAAGAAATAATTGTTAAACCGGGCTCAGTGGCTCAGCCTGTAATCCCACACCTTTGGGAGGCTGAGGTGAGTGGATTTTGTCTGAGCCCCTGGGTTCGAGACCCACCTGGGCAGCGAGACCTCATCTCTACAATAAAATAAAAAAATTAGCCGGGCGTGGTAGTGTGTGCCTGTAATTCCGGCTACTTGGAAGGCTGAGGCGGGAGGATCACCGGAGCCCAGCAGGTCGAGGCTGCGGTGCCCGGGAGCGGCCACTGCACTCCAGTCTGGGCGACAGAGTGAGACTCCAACTCAAAAAAAAAAAAAGAAATAATTGTTAAAATAGCTTTCTAATCTGATGGAGGCTAATGAGACATGTTTTGACTGAATCGAAATTTTTCATGTTCTATTCATTTAACTTTGGAAATGATTATATAGCATCTTGTCTTATACATTGTGACTTTTTTGGTACTTAATATATTCAGATTTGGGACCTAGTGGGAAGTCTCAGACAGGAGGAGTCTCATTTTAATATCATGCCACACAAAGCTTGGCAAAAGAACACAAAGCTGCAGATTTATCAGCCCTTCCAGAGTAGCAGAAATTTAAAGTAGTTTCACTTCAAAATTCTTTTGAGTGCAGTTCTTCAACTGTGAAAAAAATTGTGGATAAAAATAAAAAATGACCCCTTAGGGACATGGTTCATAGGTTTGGGGGATTTCAGAATTACAGAGAGTAGCCACTTGTGACAAAAGAGTAAAAACAAAGGAAGACTAAAAACACTTTAGATATTACTGGGCATAGAAATGAATAGGATAAAAGGCTAGGCTTTCAGAACTACACAATATGTAAGCAGTGGAATTTGCTTGGTGGGTTGGCTATGTAAATATATCTTCCTGCTTCCTAGAGTGAGAGAGAGTACACTCCTAATGTAGTTCTAGCTTACTTGGAACACCCAGCTCAAAGGAAAAACTGAAATTACAAATAATAATAATAATAATAATAATTCATAGGATGAACACTTAGGAAATAACAGACCCTTCAGTAAGACCTGCATTGTGGGTTAGTAAGAGCTTATAAAATCTTGTTTCTCTCCTGCCACTTTCTGAGAAGCCCTGGAGAGACCCCAGACCCCTTCTCCACCCATGTTCAACCCATGGTAACTCCTCTACTTGTCCATCCTTAAACAAGATATATTTAGCCTTGGGCCACATCGCTGATACCAACCACAGGCACTCCCTGGAGTACAACTTCAGACTCCTGGTTATCTTTCCCTCTGGAGACCCTTCCTGGTTCTGCTCTCAGTCCTCTAGAGATAAGTCTAGGGGAGTCAGGTAGTTGTAAATGACTACTGTATATGAGCTAATTGGGCAAAAGCATCTCATTCTTCTTCCCAAGGTCCAGTCTTGAGAACACATTAACCAGAGTCAGGAGATATGACTCCTCCATGCCCCGTGGCAGTGATTGGTGTACTGAAGACATAGGTCAGTGCACTGCCATTATTCCACACCTCACAAAGTACCCCCTGACCGTGCTCTGTGGTTTAGTCCATAATCCCGGCACATTGGGAGGCCAAGGCGAGTGGATTGCCTGAACTAGCGAGTTTGAGTCCAGTCCGGGCAACTTGGCAAGACATCGTCTCTACAGTCAAAAATTAGTTCCACCTACTTGGAAGGCTGAGGCAGAAGGATCCCCAGAGCCCAGCAGGTCAACGCTGGGGTGGCCGTGAGTATGTCATTGCCCTCCAGCCTGGGCGACGGAGTAAGACTCCAATCCAAAAAAGAAAAAAAGGACCCCCTGTACACATTTGCCACACTTATCAGGAATAATGAACATTTTTCATTTTAAGTTGAAGAATTTTTACATTAAAATTTTTAATTTTTTATTTGGGAGTCAAGTCTCACACTGTTAAACAGACGGAGTTCATACCAAACCCTTTTCAGGTCCTGTTTATTAAGAGAGAAAAGTTATTCCAGGCTTTATATTTCTTTCTGTTCATTTTGTGGATATCAAAAGACTCACAAAATCAACATCAAGAGACTTTAATATCAGGAATGGGGGTTGTCATTAAGAGCCATGTCAGAGAACACAGGATGTTAAACTTGAACATCTAACTTCCTGTGTACAGGTGTGTGTGTGTGTGTGTGTGTGTGTGCTTCTTTTATTAAATTGTAAAAATAACAATTTTCCAGAAAGGCAGCTACCCCAGTAGCTTTAGTGAAACATCAGCTGGATTAAGACTCTTAGAATAAGAACCCACAAGCTCTAGACCCCAGAGCAGTTAAAAGTAAACAAATTAAACGCTGTTCTCTTTAAGAGTTTTTGTTTTTATGTGCATTTATATTATTATTTAGAATATTTGCATCTCAAGGGCATAATGACTCTGTCATATTTCTTTAATTAAAGCCAGGATTTCTGAAACTGCTAAAGGATGTTTTAAGTGTTCCAATATAAACATAAACTAACTCCTCTAAAAATTGAGTGTGAAATTACTGTCACTATATACCAACATTTTTACAGGAAGAGTTTTAAGGCTTCCAGCACATATAGTGTATAATATTAATATTGACAGTAACTTCATAATTATATACAGCAGATATTTAGCATTAATCTTGTGAAATTTAAATTCTAAAAATTAAACAACAAGATTTTCCATTGTAATGAAATAGGAAGACTATGATATTCTTACGGATTTGAAATTGTTTTGTAATTAAACAAAGAATTCACAAGATATATCTTGCACTCTCAGTGGTTCAACATTGACAATAACTATTGAACTGAATACTTATGTTATTTCTTTGAGACAGGATCTCGTTGTGTCATCTAGGCTGTAATGAGCTGTGCAATTATGACTCATAGCAACTTTAACCTCCTGAGTTCAAGTGACCCTCTCACCCCAGCATTTTGAAAAGTTAGGACAAGCTGGACTCGGTGGCTCAGCCTGTAATCCCGCGCTGTGGGAGGCTGAGGTGAGTGGATTGCCTGAGCCCGCGGGTTCAAGACCCGCCTGGGCAACTTGGCGAGACCTCATCTCTATGGCAAGACCGCATCTCTACAATAAATCAAAAATTAACTGGGTGTGGTAGCGCATGCCTGTAGTTCCAGCTACTTGGAAGACTGAGGCGGAAGAATAGCCGGAGCTATTTTTAAGTATCAGATTGTGGAAGAATTAGGTGTTTTATTCAGAGAGAAAGGGTTTGCTCTGCAGGAGTCAATGTATACCTTTTAATCTCTTTATTTGTTCATTCCTTTGTAGTAAGATTAGGAACAATGTGGACACTCTCAGCAGATGCAGACGTCACATAGTGAACTAATACACTCTTCTGCATCTGCAATTAAAAAACAAAAACAAAAACAAATCCCTTTTGACCTGGAGATTTAAAACCCAAGATACAATTTTAACTCCAAAATAATGTTCCCATCCATATATTTCAAATTGAGCACCACAGGAGATGTTCTAAGAACTAACACTCTTCTGAAGATTTTGTTTCATCTTTTGGCTCAGTCTCTTGGATTTCAACATACTTCACTAGTGGCATTTACCTCCTCATGAATTTCTACTACCCTTTAGAATATCATAGCCTAATAATCACAGCAGAAAAGGAGGAATATAGTTCAGTACTTAATCTGTATAATTACTCGTGTATTGAACTCCTAAAACAAGAACGAAGTCAGTGTTTATCGACTAAATCGCAACTCCCTTTTGTCTTGGTTTTTCATTTACTAGGATGCGAGGGAAATAGGAACTGCTGCTGTAACCTGAAAGAATTTACCCTGGTGAGGCATTAATATTCTCTCTCTCTCCCTCACCCTCCACTCCCCCATCTCCTGACCTGTACTCCTAACTCTTCAACATACTCAGTTTATTTCTGTTATCTATTTTCCCTCTGAACATATTCACAATGGTGAGACAACAAGTAAACATTCTATTTGATACACCAGCCAAATATTAGAGAAAAACATGTCAATCTTGTGATAAGGTGTTTAGATCTTCAGATAAATCCTTTTCTGTGGCTGGCTACTGACAGCATCTTCCCACCAAGATGTGATTGTTTTCTATTTTGGGGGATAAGCTTGGCCATTTGCACAGTATAGAATGAATTTAAATTCATATACCAAGAATTTCACTGGTTCCACAGCACATCACTCCGTTCAGAAGTCGCTAGCGACCGACTTTGATCATATTGAAGATAAAGAATTGCTGCTATGCAATAAAAGCAAAGATATTAATATATTAATATAGTTAATTCCTGGAAAGATGTGGTGACTGGGGGTGAGAGGATTGCCTGAGCCCAGGGGTTTGAGATCAACCTGGGCAATTTGGCAAGACCTTGTCTCTACAAAAAAATCAAAAAATTGCCAAGTGTGGTGGCGTGCTCCTGTAGTTCCAGTTACTTGGAAGGCTGAGGCAGAAGGATCACCTGAGCCCTGCAAGTAGAGGCTGTGACAGCTGTGAGTGTGCCACTGCACTCCAGCTGGGTGACAGAGTGAGACTCCAACTAAAAAAAAAGCACACACACACACACACACACACACACACACACACTTAAAATTCCTATATATATGCATACATATATATTTTTAATTTCTGAGTGCATACATGCATATTTTTGGCAGATCTTGTTTTCAAGAAGGAGATTAGAAGTATTGGTTACTTTAAAATTATGATATGTTAAGAATGGATGCTTTATTTTCTAAGGAAGCACTAAAAAATTGACTTTTAATTTGTTCTTTCTAAACAAAAAAAAGAGAGTGAGAAATAAAATAGTCTATCTACAAAATAATTGGGAGGAAAGAAAAATTAATTTATAAGGCATAAAATAAAGAAAGCATACAATGATATAACAGATTCATCCTGTATACATCATTAATCATAGTAAATGTGAAGGATGTTAATTTGACAGTAATAATGCATACTAGGTGTATAAAAATAAGTCAAACTATATATCCTCAGCAAGGCACATCTAAAATACACGAATATGTAAAGATTAAACATAAAAGGAAGGAAATAAATATACTATGCAAATACTAAACAAAATTTATAGTGTGGAAGGGGTGTGATACATAATACAGTGATATAAAATTTGAAAAATTACACTTTAAGAGAAAATAAGCACGTCTAAATAAATTGATGCAGCAAAAAAAGCCCCGAAAGTTCTAGTTTTCCAGGAAGATACAACATTGTCAAATCCCTTTGCATCTTATAACATAGTTTCATAATAAATTCAACAAATGAGCATAACTTCAAAAATAAATAGGCCAGATCACAATTCTAAAGGCACATTAGTCACACTTCTCCTACTAATTCATAGGGGAAAAAACTCCAAAAATCAGTAATTGTATTAAATACTTGAATATTATCATTAAGAAAATCGAACAAATATGTATTTTGTATATAGATACTTATATCAACACATTGGATAAAATTTTTTTTAGCCATAAAGAACTAAAATAAAGAAGAATATGCTGATATTATGAAATGTTAGAAAACAATAACTAAAAAATCTGTATGTGTAAGTAAATTAGCATTTTTTTCTAAATAATTTACAAATCAGAGACTTGATAATTAAAAGTATGAAAATTTTTAAACTGAATAAAACTGACATTGTTAGGTATCAAAGTCATAGGATGCAACTAAACTACTTTACAGTGAAATCCATAGATTACAACCATAGATTTGGAGGATTCAAGCAAAAACCAAACAACCTACAATGTAATGAGGACTGTAATTTAGTGCAGCCATTATGGAAAACAGTATGGAGGTTTCTCAAAAAACTAAAAATAGAAATATCAGAGGATCCGGCACTCCCACCAATGAGTACACATCTAAAAGAAAGAACATCAGTATGCCAAGCAGATATCTGTGTTCCCATATTTATTGAGGCATTATTCACAATACCCAAGATATGAAATCAACCGATGTGTCCATCCATAGATGAATGGATAAAGAAAACATGTTACATATACAATGAAACATTATTCAGTCATTAAAAAAAATAAAATCCTATCATTTGCAGCAACATGGATGACACTAGAGGACATTATGCTAAGAGAAATAAACCAGGCATTAAAAAAAAAACACACGTTCTCAATCATATGTGGGAGCTCAAAAAAGGTAATCTCATGAAGGTAGAAAGTAGAAAATGGTTGTGAAAGATTAGAATGGGTGCAAGGGAAAGAAAGATGAAGAGAGGTTAGTTAATGAGTACAAAAAACCACTAGATAGAAGAATAAGTTCTAGCCGGGCTCAGTGGCTCAGCCTGTAATCCTGCGCCTTTGGGAGACTGAGGTGAGTGGATTGCCTGAGCCTGAGGGTTCGAGACCCGACTGGGCAGCGAGACCTCATCTCTACAATAAATCAAAAAATCAGCTGGGCGTGGTAGCGCATGCCTGTAATTCCGGCTACTCGGAAGGCTGAGGCGGAAGGATCGCCGGAGTCCAGCAGGTCAAGGCTGCGGTGGCCGGGAGCCAACTCAAAAAAAAAAAAAAAAAAGAAGAAGAAGAAGTTCTGATGTTTGATAGAACAGTAAGGTTATAATAGTTAACACTAATTCATTGTATAATTCAAATAGCTATAAAGAAAGATTGGAAATGTTCCCAACGACAAATAAATGATAAATATTTAGAGTGATGGATACCTCAATTACCCTGATTTGATGGTTACTCATTGTATATAAGTAGCAAAATATCACATTTACCCCATAAATATGTAAAATTATTATCTACCGATTTTTAGGCATGAAAAATACCAAGCTAAGCAAGTTGCAATAATATATGCAGATACTTCTTATCTGTTCCTTGCAGAGTAGAAATTGAGATGACGATTAGTAACCTCACTAAGTTGAAAAAATTCAGGTAACCTCCTTAAGCAATATTTAAAGGTGATTTGCAAGTATTCCTGCTGTTCTTCATCCCATTGACCCAAAACCAAACACATCCCAGAGTGATAAATTCTAATAATCAACACTGGAATCATGTAAATAAGCCCCCTGACTCCCTCTCCTTCATACGTGTTTCCCTTGAAGTAGTCAATCTGCAACCCTTGTGTGAAAGCCTGAAGTATAACACTCCTGAACCCTAATAAAGGTATTGTCCCACAGATTCTCTGTTTCTCTCTCTGTCTCTTTCTTTCTCCCTCCCTCCATCTATCATTCACCATCCCACTGGTTGCACTACCTACTACTTTCAGACTGCCTTCTGCCTGCACCCTAACCCTTCTGTGTGATCTGTAAGTAATACATTTCTTCTGTTTTATGCATTTTGGGTTTACCTCCTCGTTATTTCTCACCTCCCTGATGCACCAGCTTCCCATGACCCCCCACCACACTCAGGGCTCTCCTAGAGAGTGGCTATCTTAGCTTATGGTCAATCTCAAGAAAAATGTCAACACCAAATTTAAGAAAAGTCAAACAAAGTCACAACAAGTAATAATAAAAATGATGACTTAAGCGTTAGTAAGTGATATGGTATATTTTCACATGCATGACCACATAGGCCAAGAGAAAAGAAGTGAAAGTTTCACAACACTTACGCTCATATGTTGACACTAGACTTATGATAAAGGTGTCCCTTCACAGGAATGAGAAAAAAACTGTAACAGTGGAGGGAGGCTTAACATTACTAACTCCATTTTGTTTCTGACCCACTGCAGTTGTATCTTTTAGGCTAAAAGTTTCTGCTTAGCTCTGCACACAGACCAGCTAATTATAGAAGAAATGTAGTTTATAGCTCAACTTTAGAAAAATGATAATAGTCCCTTTCCTGGGGCTCACTGCCAAGGTGGTAAGGAAAGTATACACAAATAACAATGCTATGTTGAAGATTTATAGGAACATCAGGATCTAACCTACATTCATACTAACTTAAGATTGTCCTTTAGGACACTAGTTTGCCTTCTTCACAGTTTGCTGACTTTCCAAATAGTCACTTTCCTTGTCCAACACGTTGTTTCTTGATTTACTGGTTGTTGTCTAGTGAGTGGTACGAGCTTTGACTCAGTTACAAAATTAAATTGTATTGGGAATATTGACACGCACCTAAGGGGAAAAAAACAACTTTGGACCCATATTTCATACCTAGCATAGTCTGGATTGTTTTCTCTTCCAAATCTCATGTTGAAATGCGATCCTCAGTGGTGAAAGCAGAGCCTAGCGGGAGTGTTGAGGTCATGAGGGTAGATCGCTCATGAACAGATTGTTGTGTTCTCAGGAATAAGTTCTCCTTGTGTTAGTTCAGGTGAGCGCTGGTTGTTTCAAAGAGCCTGACATCTCCTTTCTCTCTCATGCTTCCACTCTTGGCATGCCTGCTTTCTCTCTGCCTTCTGCCATGTTTGTAAGCTTCCTGAGGCCTTCCCAGAAGCTCGGCAGATGTCACAGTGTCATGTAAAATTGTGAGTCAAGTAAACTTCTTTTTTTTAAAATAAATTACCCCGTTTCAGATATTTCATCATAGCAATGCAAAATAATAAAACAATGTCACAAGTAAATATCAATTCTCACTGGTTTATAGATCTAAACATGACATGTAAAATGGTAACTATTTTAGAAAACATAAGGAAATAACACTGCAACTGTCAATGAGAGAAATTATTCTTACAAATACACACATGCACACACACACACACAGACATGAACATACCACTTTTACTACTACCACCATGAAGAAAAAAATTGTTACTATTTAGTGCATCAAAGTTAAGTATTCTTTCATGAAAAAGACAATAAAAAGGGTTAAAAAATAATTTTTATAGGAAGAACAATCATAATCTGCTCATAAGTACATCAACTACTATACTACTTTAAAATGCTGTTCAACCTTATGCAAAAATACTAAAGATACACATTCCCCATGACCCAGGAATTTCATTGCCTTATATTCCACAGAGGTTCTTAAATAAATGTACACTAGTATATATGCTTAAAAAATTATGGAGAAAAACTGAAAACCTAGACGTTTACCAACAGTAGAATGAATGCTGTTATATCTTCATACAGTAGAGCATATAAGCTTATAGCGACACACACGAAAAAGAGGAATCTTATAAACATCTTAATGACCAAAAGAAGCAAACCACAGAAAAACATGTAGAATATCATTCTATTCATGTAAAATTTAAATACAGGCCAAACTAAATTATATTATTTAGAATTTCACATTTAATTGAAAAATTCTAGAAGAGGATTGTGAAAGCTATGATATTAATTGGCTCTAAAGGTCTGTTCAGTCTGCAATGAGCACCTTTAGGTTAATAACAATTCCTTTTCGGTTCTGGAGATTAATATAGGTGTTTATTTTATAATAATTGCAATATTGCATATTGTGCATTTTATGTCTTATCCACTTCCTTATGACATATTTCATAACAAAAATAAAACAGAGAGAAGAGAGTATAAGTTAGCAAAAACACTGCTTTGAAAGGAAAGCAAAGCAAAACAAAACAAAACAAAACACCTCTCAGTAAAAACTGTGAAGAATCAGAAAAAAGTGACACAATATGGGTCAAATGTTGAAAGAAAAGAACTTTCAACTCAGAGTACTCTATCAGTGAAAATATCTCTATAAAGTGAAGAAGTCAAGATAGCATCAGATAAAGAAAAACAAAGAGTTTGTTGCCAGCAGACCAGTCTAAAAGAAGGGCTAAGAGACATGCTCAAAAGAAAAGAAAATGATAAACGAAGGAATCTTAGGAAATAAGAGATGAAGTGATGCAGCAGTTTAAACACTTATCAGTGACTATGGCTGTTTTCCACATTAGGCAGTATGAGGGAATAAAGAAAATGGTAAATATAAAGGTAAACACAGTTCATTTTCTTTCTTTGAAGTTGTATAAATTATATATGATGGTTGAAGCAAAAATATAATACTGTCTGATGTGGTTCTCAACATGTACAGAGGAAATATTTGAGGCAATCATGTTATAAATGGGTGAGGTTAGGCAAACTAGGTACGATTTCTCTACTTCACCTGATTGAGTAACAGGACACCTGTGGACTATGATGTTGTGTACAAAGGCGGCCATATCTAGAGCAAGCATATGAACACCATACAGAATGATAGACTCAGAAGCACTAAAGAATAATAGAAATGAAATTCTAAATAAAGTTCAAGTGATCCACAGAAAGATAAGAAAGGAAATAAAAAAACAGAAGGAACAAACCAAAAACCAAAGGGCAGAGTTAAGTCTTAACATATCAATAATTACATGAAATATAGACATTGCAAACACACTAATTAAAATACGTGAGCTGAATGAATTTTAAAAACTCATGTTCAAATGTATGTTGGTTTAAATTATATAGCAGGATAGGGAGAATTGATCATACAGAAAAAGTAAAGGAAATGATTTCATGTACTGAACTCCTGAGAAGGTGAGAGTAGGTGAGATCCAGAGGACTAGTGAGCCAACATTCTACTTGATTGAAACATGGGATAATTCTTCCTTGAAGGGAGGGGAGGATAAATGAAAAAGAAATGCAAATTTTCTTTATGAGAATGACTTCCTTATCCATTCTGGAGGAGTGATCAGTTAGTTAGCGACTGCTCATCAGGACACACCATGGTTCTACTCTGTCAGCTAGTACATTAGGTTGGTGCTTTCTATATGCTACTTCCCTACATAGGCTACCACTACCAAGGGTTGGAGAATCTTAAGAGATTCTTTAATGCTTCCTGATTCACTGACAGCAGCTAATTTTTTATTTTCATCAGATACATGGGTGCCAACAAGAGGGTCCAATTGCCAGTAAACCCAAGAATCTCTCAAGAGACTACCAGACCACAAGTCAAACTTTGGTGCAAGATCATCCTATATATTAACATAGTATTGATAGAATACCCTGTGGCATCTCATTAAGAAGACCAGCATTGGAAGATGGCACCGCTCTTTCTTCATTATGCCCCCAATCGCTCATGATCTGGTAATGACCCTTTGTGTACAGTGATCTCCAAAGATTTACTTCTGTTATTACACTCTAGAGCTCCTTAGCATTTGTTGACTCCCTCACCATCTCCTGCCCTAGTCCAGGTGTACCTTAATTACATAATCTTATTAACCCTTACAGGACTCTAATGGTTAAGAGTAACTATTTTTCCTTAGTAAGTAAAACAAGTGCAGTATGTAACAGTTGAAGGATTTGTCAAAGATTATTTGGTGAGATTCAGAACCTAAAAGTAAACACTGGTCTCTCCATGTCTCTCCTTACATTTTCTAATTCGAAAACTTACTTGAAATATACTTTTTGGAAAAAACTGTAGAATATATACATATATGACAATTATGTCATAAACAATGTTATATAACATACATTGTAATATATAATTATATATCTACTGTATACAATATACAAAATATATTGCTTTATATAATATATGCCATGTAGTATATCAAATATATATTTTATATAATATATAGGTAATTTTTACTGGACTGAAAACAAGGTTACAGAATTGGAATGCTCAGACCCTCATTCCTCAATGGAGTCACCTACTTACTTAATAACACACAAACCATGTCTTTGTGAGAATTCCTGAAACAAGCCAAGAGATTTCTTGGCTAGCTAAATCAAAGCTCAGTAAAAAAAAAAAATTAGTGGCACTCACTCACAGAGCCCCTTCCTCCAGGGCTACATAACTGGAGAAAGCTTCCAACTCCAAAATTCTCCCCAGAATTTGGAAATTCCAGGAAATAGAGAAAAGAGAAAGTTGGAATTTACTTCTAACTTTCCGACTTTCCATGGGACTGCCCAAGGGATTTAGAGGTTTTTTTTACCTACTCTCAACATGAACTGGAAGAGTGTTCTGGGTTAAGATGCCTCTGAAAAAATGGTGATCAAAGCATTCCACAGTATGCAGTACCACAGACAGATACCAAGGTGAGCTCCTGAGTAAAAACCAGCAAACCTCTTCAGCTAGAAGATGATACACACAAGTTCATACAAGATACACAGAAAAGACTTGAATTCTGGAGAGCTAAGGGGAGAATAACTATTCTATATGAAACCAAATTACAAAGATGAAGATTGATGGGTGATTTACAAATGCTAAAATCCCAAGAGTAGATAAGACATGCAAAGAAAGACAGAAGCATGACCCAAGTTCCAATTAAATCTTGTAGAAAGAAAATCTCAAGCTTTCAGGGAAGATGGTGGTGGAGCCAGTTGGACTATGTGAGTCCCTGGGTGAGTGAGTGAATGTATGGACAATTTTGGTATGTGTCTGTGCGTAAGTGGGCTTGTGAGTGGCTGACTGAGTGGGGACTTGGGAACAAGTGGCTAGGGCTTGTCTGGTAAAGTGGCTGGTGCCACAGTTGCTCTGCTTGGTCCCTGGCACTTCGTAGGGTGCAGAAGCTAAGCGCCATTTAAAAAAAAATAGAAAAGCCCTTCCTGGGAAGAAGCTGCCAGGAATGACTGCTGGCTCTGTCTCACCACCTCAGCACCTGGCTGGACATTGGCAATAAGAGTTGAGGAGGGAGTGCAGGGAGTTCAGTGAGCCAGAGGCAGAGCCCCACAGGAGCAGATGAAACAGGCACCCTGACACTATCTTGAAAACTGGGCAAGGAAGTGCTCCGGCTTGCTCACCATAGAGCAACAGACCTGATCTCTGTGACCAGGAGATTAACTACTCAGGAGTTGATCATGACTCAGAGGGAGTATCCCAAAAGCACAAACTTTGGAGGGACTGGATGAATGCTGAGTCTCAGGTGCCACACACCCCCCCACCCTGACTCAGCTGTGGGACAAAGGGTATGATAAGAAAAGGATGAGAAAGATCCCCAAAGAGATTAGCAGTGAGTGCAGGGCAGACCAAACGTCCTTCTCCAACGTCCTTCTGACATCCTCTGAATGTCAGACACATATGGCTGGGGCATGACTGAGAGGGATGAACCCAGGTGGAGCCTGGATGTCAGCCAAGATAGGAAGACTCTACTCCAAGATAAGCCTGGCTGGAGCAGCCCCTGCCAGTACCTGAAGAGGAGACAATCCTGCACCTCCCCACCAGAGGGGATCCCCCTGACCATGTGAGAATGGGAGGGGAGGACTGAAGCCTCACTCACCCCCACCACCTCCTCATCCTTTCCTGGGCCATGCACTGGGGAGATTGTAAATGAGGCTGCAGCACCATCACAGGAGACAGTAGAGGGTCTCGGGGAGTGGGGGTGGAGGTGAAAGTACAGAAACTGCCACAAAAGGGCACTTAGTGTCCAGAAACTTTTTTTCCATTGTCTTTGTGCATGAATATGTATACGAGGGCTCGATTTACATTTTTTTGTTTTCTGTTTATGTGTGTATGTGAATGACTGAGCATTCATCTTCCAGTTTGCTTTTTTGTTTTTCTCTTTTTTAAGTTTAATGTGTGTTTGAATGTATGTGTGAGAGCTCGATTTGCATTCCCCTTTTTATTTATTTTTTCTTTTCTTTTTTTCACCTTTCATTTTGTGTTGGGGGTGTGTGTGTGTGTGTGTGTGTGTGTGTGTGTGTTCGCTTTTCCTGTTTTTTTTTTAATTTTAGCTTTTCTTCTTGTTTGTTTTGAGGTGTGTGTGTGTGAGAGAGAGAAAGAGAAGAGAGAGAGAGAGAGAGAGAGAGAGAGAGAGAGAGAGATTGCTTTTTACTTTGGTTTTTGTTTTTCTGTGTTTTGTTTTGGTTTTAATTTTATTATTTTTGCCCATTTATTTCATTCTACTTTTCTCTGTTCTCCTTATTGCTGTTATTTTATCTTGGAGTAAGGGGGTACACACACATACTCATTGCATAATCATACAGTGTAGTGGTGGGGAGTGAGTCTCGGGGAAACCTTACCCCAGTCAGTGAACATTATGATTTGCTAGTAGTTTCAAAATCCTAGCTCTCCATCCTCCACCTTATTCAACTCTCAAAACTACAAGAGTCAGCAAAGTTTCCCACCTCCAGCCCTGTTTTAAAATAGAACAAATCAAAGCCCAGA